>JAUBOD010001117.1:402273-416623 GCA_032353885.1 Nothura maculosa | reverse complement strand
AGGGAGCCTCACCTTCCCACACGGATGGGCTGTTTTCAAAGCCTCTCTGCAGGTAGATGGGTCTCGGAAGGAGTGTCGTGCTGTGCCCAGAAGCACAAAGGAGAGCATGGAAAGTTCCTCATGTCGTGGAGAGGCCAGCAGCTAATTAACAGTAATGATGTGCTCCAGATCAAGTCCTTGACCACAGCCTAGCCTTCTGGACAAGACCTAGGGAATCCAAGGGAACACAAGGCAGCTCATTGAGCTGAAGTATGCACACATGGAAAACTGCCACTGAAGCCATCGTTTTTTTCTTATACTAAAACCATTTCAGCTTACTGAGAAAAACTTAATTCTTCCCATATACGCACCAACAAACAACTCGATCCCACCCACGAGTATGCAAACAAGCGTGGAAGTTACGCCAAGTATTTCTCCTTCTGGCTGCCAAGTCAGAAAGGAAGGTTGTTGCTGTGACTTCTATTTTTAAATGCTTGGGAGGTGCTCCAATACTACTGCGAGGGGGACTGTGTCATACCTAGGCTCGGTCTGAAAGGGCTCCAAGAGTGGCACAAGCGCAAGCTGGAAGAGCCGAGTGCTGAAATCCTCCATCTAAATGATATTCCAGAACCCTACCTTGAGTGAGTGCAACCTCCTCGAGCTCAGCTACCTCGCTCTTTGCAAGCACGCTGAAAATATCCTAGCTGTTTTCCCACAACCTTGTTGCGTGCGAAACCCAGCCCATTAAAACATAGCCCAAACCTTGCCAACTCGTCCTTACCCTCTTCTATTTCAGGCTGCGGCTAAGGTGTCACTTCTTTAGGAAGATGCGGGAAGAAAAGGCCTGTTGTTTGGGTCGGGAGGCGCCTCGCATGACGCGCTGCACCAAGGTGTCTGCTGCAAAGGGTGGATGTGCAGAAATCATGAGCTTGGTGCGTAGCAATGCAGGGAAACCTGGCCATGGGGACAAGGAGCTGGAGAGGAGAGGGCAGTGGTGGCTGAGGGTGGGAGAGGCTGGTGTGGAGGAACAGGGACCAAGACCTCCCCCCTCCAGCTCTTGATTTGGCCCCAAATTGCACCTTCAGGAGACCTCAGTAGTAATCTGATGCAAATGTTTGATGGCTTTGCTGATCCTGAGAAAAGGGACTTCTATAAGCTAACTTGTGATTGAAGTTGATTCAAGTTGATTCAACTGTTTTAGTGATAATAACTGAAATTAGCGGCAGTGACTGGGCTTACAAAAATCACTGCTGGGTGTAAAGCACCTCAAGCCAAAGTCAAGCTCATCCTTTGGTTGGCCTAGGAGGATGAGAGCTGCTTTTAACTACTGATCCCCCTATTAAGAACTAGGTCTGAAGGGCCAAATGAGCTGAACTGAATGCGGACCCTGTGGTAGGAGGTAAGTCTGTCAAGCTCCCTTTCTGATTCCTTAGATTTTTGCATGGCTCAGGGTCAACCTGGCTCCAGGGTATTTGATTCAATAGCTTTTTAAAAATGGTCTTGTACAGCTGGTTCTACTGCAGCAGATTCCTCAGGTCTGGCCCAGCTGGAGTCCTAAAGAGCTTCCTGGTATGTACTGAGAGCCAGCAAAGTGAACCAGCTTTATACCAAACCTGGCTATACCTGATGTTGAGAAACCTCCACTTACTCTTTCAGCAGAGCCCTTTGCCTTGCTGTACAACACCGAGTAAGTAGCACGAGGAGCCAGAACTGAGCTTGGCCCACGATGCTATCAGGGACCAAAGTCACAGAAAGGAGGCTGTGCAGCAGAAGCAAGCAGAGGGTGTAAGTTAAGACCAGAAATGAACCTTCCTGTTTGCTTTGCCTGCTCCACACCTTCCCTGACCCCTCTGCTTAGATATACCTGTGGTCTAGCACCTAGTCTCTCTGCAACCACTAATTTAAATCTGGGCCAGGCTGACTCAGCCCCTCTGTAATTCTGAGGTTGAATGAAACTGTAAAACCAAAGATTTCATGGCAAGGTGTTTGCTCCAGTGTCCTTGACCAAAATTGTCCCAATGCTTTCTGTACGTGGCGTGCTGAGCTGATTGCTGTCCTCTCAGCAGCTCTTCATCTTTCTAATGTATTAGTTGCATTAATTACCCCAGTGCCTTGGTACCACTGAATGAGCTATGTCTTTTGAGGGAGGTGAGGTATATCCACGTCTTCAGCGAGTGCTAATTGCTGCAATTCTAGTGCCATTCCTGGAGTTTTGATGATTTATGTGAGCTGCTTGTTAGACATGAGCATTAAAATTCACAACGGTGCCTTGACTTCCACGTTTAAGGATTATTAGAAGAGATAGATGAACATGCAACAAGCCTGTGGGAAATTTGATGAAGATAAATCTGAATATTTTTCATTATCTGTCCATCTGAAAGCAGGCTGAATTTTCTTGTTTTTGTTTTTGTATGGAAAGAAAAGTACATGGGTGTCAAAATATGACCCCACCCATGTCTTTAAGACTCTCTCTTTAACTTTCTAAACTTAAGGACAACCTTATGTGTTTTTCTTTTTAAAAAAATAGAATATTGCTAAAAATATTCTTGACCTGAAAGCTTTCACGCCAAGATTCAAGCCTTCAAGCGTTCTTTTATAGCCAAGTTACAAATCCATGAAAAATAGATTTATAGTCTAAGTATAAATTAATTTGAACATCTCTAAGCCAAGATCCACAGGATTCCTTTATGTTTCAAAATGAAGTGTCTGCTGTTCCCCCTTTTCCCTCTCAGCTGTTATAAATGCTGTCTACAAAAGCTAGATATAGAGACAAACGCTTCTCAAAAATAATGCAGGTTGTTAAAAGATAAAACTCTCTAGCATAAAAACACTCAAAGGAACTTATCCTTCATTTCTTTTCTCCAAAGGTCGTCCATGCTCTAAAGGAAATAATAAAAACTAACTCACGATATTGCTAAACCCAGTTATCACTAAGTGCACTCTAGAGCAAATGCAGCAGCAGCAGCAGCAGCAGCATTTAGCTTGTTGCTCAGGGGTCTACTTAGTTATTTCTCTGCAAATAAAATTCCAGCCCCATGGGACTAAGATTTCACTCTCTAGGTCTGCAGGGCTCCTGGTATGGAGTCCACATCCCTTTTTGGATGCCCCCTTCAGTTGCTGAGAGCTACAGGCTGAGAGCTCTTGAAATACAGAGTGTTGCCAGCACGTGCCCCTGTGCTTGCAGTAAGCACCTCCTTCCTGTGTCCCAGTCAAGCTCATGTGTGAGCCTAACTTCAAAACCCACCTTGGTCAGAAGCAGGCAGGGCTTTTGGCAGGGCTAGGGAGCTCCACCGCCCTTGTTGCCCAAATCCCCGCAGTGCAGCTGAGCTCCGCTGTCAGTAAGTGCAGGGTTCAGGAGGGACCTGTAGTAGCTCCAGAGCCATCCACTCCAGCAGGGCTTCTCTTTGGCCCATCCAGCAGCTCCTGTCGCGCTGCGCTTGTCCTCCTCTGCAGAGCCCTTCAGGCCTCCTGGCTGCTGCTTCCCCATCCTTCCTCTAAAGCCCTTTTCCCACTAGCATGATTCCAAAGCCCAAAGTCGCCCTGCAGAGTCAGCCCAGCAGCTCCCATCTCTCCCTGCTATACATTTGGCTGCTATATGTTCCGTCCCCGACATGGGCTCTGCCTGCCTGCTACCTGCTGCTGTTATCCCACTGTCTCGGGTCAGGCTTGCCCTAAATGCCAAGGCCATGATCCTGCTCCCAGGGAAATTCAGGCAACCTGGCTCAGCCTGAACTCTGTGCAGGACTGCCCAAGTCTGCGAAAGAAGAAGAGTTTTCCTTCTTTTTGGAGGAAAACTCAACCTGCGGTAGCTCTCTTCAGGAGGCAGATTTGTTTGTTGGGAGCAGCCTTTGGGAGCTGTGAAATCTGTAAGTATTTCTCTCTTTTTTTTTCCCCATCACAATGGCTGTAGCATAAAACTGTTTATATTTTAGGTATTTCCATAGCAACATCTTGTCAGCATTATTTTTGCTAAAAAAGCTGTATTTATCTGTGGTATTTACAGTAAAGTCTATAAAATATCACTCATGGAAAGCATTTCCAAATGTCTGTTAAAAAAAACAGGGAAATCAAGCTGATGGCATTTTATACAGTTTTATAAAATTGCTGGCAGTTGGTAGTGCAAAAAGAGAGAACAGACAAAATAGATTTTTAATGTAAAAATGTAAAACTTAGGACGAATTAGTAAGCAACTCAAGAGTGCAATTAGCCTGGGAATCACTATCTCCACCAAGGAGCTAATGCACATATTTCAGTATCCTATTTCACTCTTCAAAGCTCTTTTTCTATGTAGATCTGTCCATGTGGTCTCAGCAGAGGCCGCTTTGGAAATGAATCAACTTAAACCACAAAAAAGACACTTTCCGTGTGCAATACGGGTGTCCACATGGGCAATTGAACCACAATAACTAAATTCACGCCCCGGCCTGTGTTACAGCAGCTTCCCCAAAAAGCAGGGAGCATTTATTTTTTTTTTTTTTTGCGAGGCTGCTCCCAGTGCAGGAGCGAGGCCAGAAGGACTCCCAGGATGGAGACGTGGCCGGTGTCGCTCGCAGGCTGCAAGAGCTTGAAGTGACGGAAGAGGAAATGACTCAGGCCGAGAGAGGAGAATCAGCTGATGGTGCTGCTTATTGAAGGGGGCAGAGGGGGAAAAAACCCTCGCAATGTCATCAAGTCAGTGCAAAGTACTGATATTTTCAAGGAGTCACCTTGCTGGCATGAATCAGTAGATCAGAGGGTCCTGTATTTAGAGCACAGGTGGGCGGCAGCTGTGATCTTTTTTCCCCATCCTTCCCTCCCTTTTCCTGCTCTTTTCCTTGTCTGCAATCTCTGGGAGTCCAGAGAAATTGAAACAGGGATCTTGCCTCCTCCCACATTAGAGTCTGCAGGAGGAAATATCTGCAAATGAGATCCCATAAAGTCCATACACAGCCATGTGCAGCCTTCCTGTATAATAATTCTTCAGTTGGGGAGCTAACCTTCAAGTTACTCATTTGCTGTGCACGTAGAATATAAAATTTGGAAATAAAAGTGTAAGCCATATAATTGCTATTACTCATACCAATTTGTAAATGCACAGCAGCAGCATAACCGCTTACATTAGCCTGAGACAATAAACTGAAATGAGAAATGCCTTTAAATGAGCAAAGCCAATTCAAAATGTGATTTGTAAAATTCCTTTGCACAAAGAGATTTCAAAGCCACTGATGCACACTACTCTCCGAGCCACTTTTCACTCACTTTTGATGAACGTAGTTGCATCAGAAACAGCACCTTTTGAAAAAGACTCCATTCATGTCGTGGAAACTTTACAAACTTTACAAAACCCAGCAATTCAGAACCTGCAGCAAAGACTTTTAATTTTCCTAACTGAGGTTAAATGGGCAGAGTGAATTTGTTAGCTGAAGTTTGGGCAGGATTTTGAGGTTACCATTGCACCTTTTATGCTAAGTATAGGCTAGGAAGGAGGATTTGGGTAAAAAGTACAGGGATTTTGTGTAGAAGCTCTAAAGGGGTGGAAGACAAGTAAGAAGTCATTTATTTCTATTTATGGGCAAGGGCACCCAACTTTGTTGAACATGAGTTTGAAAATCATTCTATTCATGTTAGACTTGTAACATGGGCTTCTGCAAGTTTCTGAGCTACTTGTTTGTTGTAAATACAGAATGTTTAGTTTGTCCCAAGTTTTCTCTGCTTTTCATGCTTGTTTTCATCACAAGTTTACCATAGAAGGAGTACACTTTGAAAAAGCATATTTGAAAAAGACAACAGCATCTCTTAAGCAGTGAGTAGGGAGTCCTGATGTGACTTCAACAAATGCCACACAAAATATTTCAAACATTTGTGAGAACTACTTCTTGAAATGCTGCTAAAGAAAAGATGCATTCCTACCCTGCCCCCACATCGCTAGAACTCTGCTTTGCTAAGTTTAACCTTTGTCGATTATACATTCAATATAGGATTTGAGTACTTCAGCTTAAACCAAGGCATTGAAAGTTCAAATAATACAATTCCTTCTCTCTTTTATAGAACAGCTTGCCTGAATAAAAATACATGCCTCTTACTCCGCATAAAAAAGCTCATTTCCACAATCTAATCCTTTACTTTTGTTACAGCCAGATCTTCCCTCAAGCCCAGCTTCTGCCATAGCACAAGAGCGAGGCACTTTGCAGAAGAGCGGCAGCAATTAAGCAATGGTGGGTGAAACCTTCCTCCTTGTTTCACTATCACCACGTATGCTGGTGTGAGCATATCCTGCCAGCTGTAGCATGTAGATCTGATTGAAGTGCATCTGTCTATTAGTACAGGTGGAACACATGTATGTGTATGTGTGCACGTGCATCTGCCTATGGGCACCTCTGCTCCACAGTCAAGGGGAGGCCGCGGGATAAACAGCGCTGCCTTTTCCTGGCTTTCTATTCACATCTGCCTCTGCAGTAGTCGGTTCTTTCTCCCTTCTGCCTTTAACACGTTGCTGGGCAGGCACTAGGCTCGTCCTTGTTTGAACAGGGTCTTGCACAATCGGTCTTCTGAATAAGATTTTACTCTCTGATTACTGCAAGCCAATGTATGCGGCTGATGGAAGTTTATTACTCACCTGGCCAGTCTTTATCTGGTTTCTCTTTAAAACAAGGAAACCGTCGAACAGAAGAGTAGGCTGCAGGTCAGTTGAACTGTGTTTCTGTGGGAGCTACAAAGGTGGATAAAGCTACACGGTTCAGAGGCTAATGTGGATTTAGGTTTTCCAAAAGTAAGTTTTAATTCAATCAAGTTTTCTTCCAAAATAAAAAAAAAAAAAGAAAAACCTCCAAAATAACTGGAAATCATTGGCTTGAGCATCATAGAAAAATGAAATTCCAGACTGATTTATCTCCCAAAGTTCAAGGAAACTTAGATTTGAGCTTCTTTTAAGGCACTTCTCTCTGTGAAAAGGAAAGCCGTGATAAGACTGTAAGAGTGATGTAAGATGATACTGGTTCCATAAAAGGAGGAGTTGGAGAAGTACTGGGGAGACATGCAGACTACAGAAGAAAAAAAATCAAAAGATTTGCAAAAGTAAGTCAGAAATTACACTTTCATTTAGGAATCTCAGTGGCAAGGGGGAATTTTCATCTCAAAGAGCGCTATTGAGAAAAAGAGCAAGCTAAGATCATTCCTTGCTGCCTCTGTCAAAAACCATTTGAAATCATGAGATCGTCCAGCTTTGAGATGATGCAGCAAGAACGAGATGGGAGAGTAGAAGGCAGGCAAGGATGCAATGAAGTCACCTTGCACAGCATGTCTTAGCTGTCAAGAAAGTGCGAGTTAAGTGACCTAAATGAACAGGGTGTTTGGGAGTTGTTTTTATTATGGGAAATATGAGAGAAAAAAAAAAAGTGAGAGGAGAAAAAAATTTACTGCCTTTCTTGTTGGCCATTGCTGAGAAATCTCTTTGTTCTACTTTCCACAACCACAAGCCCTACATAAACATCAGCATCCTCAGTAATTATGTACGTCAAGGTGCTCCGAGAACTGCCTGGAGGCCAAATATATTCCCTGGTGTCCTGAAGCCTCCGTTCCAGGGTCCCTCCCTTGCTGTAATTGCAGGGTGAGGGCAGGGGCAACAGTCTTCAGGGGCTTATTTTTGGCCAGTGACACCATTTGTCCAGTGCCACATCACAGTCCTTTAGCATCTTCCACACATGGATCCCAAGCAGTTAAAAATAGGGATTGCAGGGGAATTGCAGTGACAGGACAAGGGGCAATGGGTATAAGATGAAACACAGGAAGTTCCATCTCCATGTGAGGAGGAACCTCTTCACCATGAGGGTGCCAGAGCCCTGGCACAGGCTGCCCAGGGAGGCTGTGGAGTCTCCTTCTCTGGAGATCTTCCAAACCCGCCTGGATGCCGCCCTGTGCCCCGTGCTCTGGGTGTCCCTGCTAGAGCAGGGGGTTGGACTGGATGAGCTCTAGAGGTCCCTTCCAACCTCAACCAATCTGTGACTCTGTGGTTCTTCCAAAGTCAGCAAGTGATGAGATGCCTTGCATATGAGGAACTGTTCTTCACCAAAAGCAGAACTATGCCTATGTATGTATGTATGCCTTTGTCTTCTTGCTGGATAGAAAATAAGCGCCAGCTCTTTGCCATTTCCATCATTGGGCATCGAGCCTTCCCCACCCCTGCTCCCTGCTGGAGATGGTTGTTCTCCTCCTCAAAGCGCGCGCTCGCACTGCTGGTGGTGGAGGCAAGTGAACTTGTGTGGCTGGAAATGTCTCCTACAGAGAAGGAGCAGCCTCAGCAGCAGCTTTATACTGCAAAGCTTGAGTCAAAATGCAGCACTGAGATAGATTTAGTAGCCCTAGCAGGTGGCTCTTTTATAGATGCATAGAAGCTTAGTCGTTCAAACCGGCATGGTTCTATTGCTCCTGCCCATGAGCAGCCACAGGACTCCTGATTGCAGAGGAGCTGTGGCTCTTGGCCCTATTGCTCCTGCCCATGAGCAGCCACAGGACCCCCATAGGACCCCACAGGAGCTGTGGGTCTTGTAACCTCCAGGCCGTGTGATGCAAGTGCTGCTCAGGAGCAGTCACTGATGCAAGTGCTGCTCAGGAGCAGTCACTCGAGGCCCTTTGAGAACCCAGCACGTGAACCAGCGATTCAAAGGGCACATTTGGGAGGGAGATGGGCCTTTTGGCAGGGGGAAAACGGCAGGGCCTGTCACATTAGCACTTGACAGGCAAACTGTGCGTCTCTAAATTCCCCCCACCTAAGTTATAAAAACTTGGAGGATGCTTGTGTCTCTCTGCACATCTCCTGGGAAACTAACCTGACCTATTTACTGCATTTCCTTCCCAAAATGTATGTGGCAGATTTTTCAGGAAAGTCTCAACAAAATCTGACAAGTAGTAGAAATAACTGATTAGGGAAATTTAATTCCCCCACTTCTTCTGACAGAAGAACCTGACATAACAAAATTCTGACACACAATGTATTATCGGGGTCTAGTTCTGATCTCACTTATGGCAGGGTCATTGCCAACTAGCTGCTTTGATTTACATACCGCTACTTTAGTTTATACAGCCGAATTCTGATGTAAAATGTTGCACAGAAATGTTGCACACTAATCTCTGCCTTTGGTTTCTTGTTGATAACTGCAAAGCTCTTGACTGCAGTGAAACAGCAAACTAAAATGTAGTCAATGGATGCCTGGATCAGAAAGTCTTGGTTTTTGTTTTTTTTTTTCTCGTCTGTTCTATATGTGTAGGTAGATAATATTTTGGAAGGCCTATTTCTCCAAATGTGGCCTGACTGTGAAGACATCTCTAGGAGTAAGTATTTCAGTGAATATCTTTTAGAATTGCTGTCTCAAGTGCCATGCCAGCTTAAAAAATGATAGTACAGAAATTCTGTAGGCTTTGAGAAAGGGGGAAGGCTGCCTGTATGTTCTTCTTGTATGTTCTTCTCACCAAACTTGTTCCTTCATGGCAAGATTTTGCTTAGTACTGTCACTGGCGATTATTCTTGTCTGATTTTAAATGTACAATCACATTTCAGTATCAGATTTTTTTAAAAAAGTAATTTCTAGGCACAGATACTTCGAAATGTATTTTGCATTTTTCAGAGCAATTAGTGAGGGAAAAAAGGAGCATTTTATAAAACACTCGGTAGTTGCTCATATCCTTCTCACTGTCCTTGGGAAGCAGTTCCTCAAGGCTCACTTCTTCTCCCTGAGGACCACTTGGGCGACTGGGACAGGGCCCTCTGATGTAACCGGCCTTAAACCAGCGCGTGCGGATGCTGAACCCTGCGCGACGGAGCCGCCTCTCCGAGACGCCGTCCCCAGCCCAGACGTTTCTGCTCTCGCCGAGCAGCCGCTGCCGGTGGAGCCGCGGAGGTCGAGCTTCCTCTCCCCGAGCAGGATGCAGAGGTGCTGACTGGGATATTTCCTTAGGGCAACGCGGATGTTTAAAGCGTGCGCGGGTGCCCGCCGGGTACTGGGGGGCTGGTTATAAGGAGCGCAGGCCGTTCCCCTCAGCATGAGCACCCGGCCTTGTCCCAGGAAGCCGATGCTCCTGAAACCCTTTGACTCAGGGCTCGCACTAGAGGCAGATGTTGCTGCCCAGGCACCCCCTTCCCTTCCCTTCCCAATCCCTGCCTCTGCCCCGTGGTGTGGAAAAGCAGCTGGATCCTCCAGCCCTGCTGTTTGAATCTGGGCTCTGCTGCACAAAGGAGCCTCAGAAAGGCCCGAATGCCCCGACAAAGCTTCAGCCCACAGTGTCTCCTTCACAGTTTTGCGTGCGTGGTCGCTGCTTAGGATTTTTTACTTCTCCATGAGGAATTTCATCACGGGTGTGATACATCATGTGCAAGCCATTCGCACCTTTCACCAGAGCCATACATTTTTCTAAGAACAATGGTACTCTTTAGGAAAAGCTCTTAAAAACAACATTTTAGCACAAAAGGTTACCCAGTGCCTTCGTTCTGCAGAGCGTGTCCACAGCTCTTGGACAATCCGCAGAGAGAGGCACTGATTTATCTGAGAAATGTATTTGACTCCTAGAGAGCAGGGGCGGCCTCCAAAGTCTTGGTGCTTCAGTCTCAGTGAGGTGCAAGAAAACACCCTACAGGTGCCAATGCAGACACATGGAGTGGGGTGAGGACTCACCTTGTGTCTGCGAAGCTGGTGAGTGTTGGGAAATGAGGACAAGCGAATGTGCTGCAGAGCCCCAGGCTGCCCTGGCCAGCAGGTTACACCAGCCGAAAACCCGGCTCCACGCAGGCTGTGAGGGAATTTCCTTGACTTTTCTCCCCCTTCCCTTTAGAAATAAATGACTGCAGCGTGTTTTCCATTTTCCTATAAGCTTTCTATCCAATGACCCAAACACTCCAAAATAAACACGTACATTTCCTTCCTTGGTACTCCATGTCAGGATCTACTTAACTGCCTCTGCAACTGAAAGTGATCCTGCAAATCCCACGGTTGTGATTAAACAGAAGTTTCTTTCATTTTTGGAACCTTCTCTGAGGACCCATGTTACAACTCGGCAACATTTCCAGTGTTATTCACGTGCTTGCAAAGATTTTGGGGAGTATTTCCCAGGGCTGTAGGGTCCTGTTGGCCTCTGCTAGCTGCCGTGAGACAAATTCTGCTGTAGCTTATTCTAATTCAAGCCTGAATTAAAAGCAGACGGTTCTGGTCAATTCTGAATGTGTAAGTTGACAAATGCAGAGGGGAACCTTCTAAAATGAAATGGAAAGAACACTGAATTACATGGCAGCAAAATAGAAGCTGATATATATACATATATATATATATATATATATAAAATATTGGCCATAGAGACCTTTTCTTAAAGTGAAATTAAAGCACTGAAGTGTCTGTGTATGGGTGGGAAGGGGAGAACAGGTAACCCAGCTGGTGTAGATGTATAAAACTGCCTTCTCTGTTTATTTATTTATGATCATTTCTGTGTTAGTGGTAACATGCAGAGGCCAAAGATCAAGGAGCTATTCTGCAGGCTGCAGTGAAATGCCCATATTAACATCTGCCATGTGTGAGTGCTGCCCGCTGTCCCTTTGGCCGGTGCTCCTTGCCCAGCTCCTTGAGGGATGAGGTCTCCCGGGCTGGTCCGGATCCCTTAAGAAGGTGACTCCAAAGGCACTGCAGTTCGTGAGCGGGGCTGCCCTGGGACTCTGCGCCCAGGTCCCCGGCGCGAGTGGAGAGCTGTGGCGCTGCATCCCACCCAAGAAAATCCCGGAATGTTACTGCTCCTGGAATGCTTTGCGCCTCTTCAAAAAGTGGAAAGTTCTCGTGCATTGTCTGCAGCTCAAGGAAAAATCCTCCATTTACAGGCCTAGGGAAAAGAGGCAAAGGACTGTAGCGATGGAAAAAGGGACACAGCTTCCAAAGTGATGACAATATTTTGATTTTTTTTTTCCTAAAGAAAAATGTCCGCAGCAAAAGAGTAGCTGTCTTGGAAAGAAAAAGTTTCATTCTTTTTCTCTTTATGCAACATTTTCATATTTTTCCATGTGTTTCTGATTATCTGAGGCTGATGTATAGTTTTACCAAACTCCAGAGAAATCAAACTCTTGGTTAACTGGGTTGCATCCCAGAAGCTTTAGGAATGGGCAGGGATGTGAGGGGAGGCCCGTGGCGCTGGAGCGCAGGCAGCGCGAAGGTGGGACCCCAGCAGCCGCGGGCAGGCGACAGAGCAGGACCCGAGTGCGGAGCAAGGCGCAAGGCAACGCGAATCCGGCCTTTGGCTCCGGTGTCACCTCCAGCTGGGCTCACCGCTGGCATGAGGCATCGGAGCAGGCCTGGTGTGGGCGAAAGCAGAGGTTGTGCTCGAGGTGAAGGGCATCTGCTCCGCGGTTCTCCCCGTTCAAACAGATCGCTCCAGTCCTCCTTCCTAGGGCACTCTGAGGGCACAGCAATGCTCCTTGGGATCCAGAGCTCGTCCTGCCCCCCTGAAAGATGCTCTTGGGTCTCTGGAGAGGATCAGCAGTATCGGATAACAGAACTTAAGCACCTAACTGCTTGATTTAGAGCGGCAATTTGGACACCCCGCTGATTTTCCAAACATTTCTAGGCCTAATCTGAACGAATCCCATTAACTTCAATGGGCTTTGGCTGATGTCCTATGTACACAAAACTTGAAAAAATACGCTTAAAAGAAATACCAGAGCTAAACTGTGAGCTCTTAACATTTTCTCTCTCTTTTCTTTTTTGTATTTTAATTTAGTGGCTGTATGCTGACAATATAATTAGAGAGATGCGATGTTAATTAACGCCAGATGACATTGGTGGGATGGCAAAAGCGTCTTGCTTTCTAAAGAATATTTCAGAGCTCAACTGTTCCTCCACCCCATTTTTTTAGCAGAGGGACATATTCAAAATTAGAAAGTCAGAGAGCTGAATTTAACTAAACAACAGCCCGTTTACAAATACCAAGAACAGGCTGTATCTTAGCACGGGACTTTGAAGCCAAATCTACAAAAAAAAACTGTATTAACTGTGTTCTCTGCAGCCTAACAGCTACTGAAGGCGAAGGAGCAGAACTTGCTGTGTACTTTATATGGCTGAGCATTTGAAAGGCAATTTCCTCTTTAGGTCTGTGGATTTCTTGGGGTCCATCACCTAATTTTACAGGAATTTCCAGACAGTGACAAGAAGGTTCACATGGGATGTGAGTCTGTGTTCTCATGCCACATGAGTCTATATATGCTGCACTTGAATCTGTACCTGGGGAATTACTGAAGAGATCCATGCCACCAAGGAAAAGGTGAAGAGAGACTAAAATTAAAAACACACAAGAAGTATTGCCTTGATTTTAATGTGAAATAACATTTAAAAATACATCAATCTGCCTATCTGTGATATTTGTAAGGGCATTTACACTCCTCCAGCTAAGACTCTTTTAAAACAAAAGTTCTTCTGTAGGTGGTTTTCTCAACGATTGAGCAGCATAGCTAAGTCTACAGGATTTTCTCAAAAGTCTTAAATTTCCTTGGGAGGAGATGAGGAGAAGGGAGCAGCTGAAGGCTGCCGTATCCCAAACACCATGGATATCTCACACGAGTCACTGCTGACACATAGACCTTACTCAAGAGCACAGTACATGCTCAATGTGCACTCAGGCAGCCCGCTCTGATGTGTTCAAAGGAAACTGTGCCATGCAGATGCTTTATATTTGCAGGATTGGTGCTGAATCTGGCACAGAACGTCAGAATGCTGGGCTAAAAGCATGAACACCATTAGCCCCAGTGGCCTCTGGCTGAATGAACTGAAATATAAGGGGAATGAACTGAAATACAACCAAGCTTGGCCAGGTTAACCTGCAAACCAGGTAACCTGTGCCAGGGAGCCAGCAGTGGTTCCCTGACACAGCCTCTCTCATGACTGGTCTCTGTCCTAATGTTTTAAATAAATGTGATGTAGTCTTGAAGTTGTACAAACCCACTTCTCCACCTGTAGTAATTCTCTGCTGGTTTTGCATCTGCTTTGCATGGAGTTAAATGCCAGGGGAAAAAAAAAAAAAAGGAAAAATGAACTTGCCTCCTGTCTCACCTTGTTAACAGAGAGAGTCAGACAGGGAAGTCTTGAGTGTTTATCTGGAGGCTGGAGCCGTGTCTCACGTTTCCAGCAGCACCTCCGATTCCTGACAGGCAGGGGGTCAACGCTCAGGCCTCTTGCGATTTAAAGTGTCTTTGACTTTGCTGGATAAAATTTAGGACTAGATAAATCTAAGGAGGGTGAATATGGCTGGAGGGATTATACCTGCATTTGAGTTTATTGCTTGATATCATACGGGAAGCTGCTTGTCAGATTAAGGAGCTCTGTCTGCCAGTTTGTCCTGAGAGCCTTCCAAGATTATATCCATGAAGGATCCA
>JAUBOD010001117.1:384038-398478 GCA_032353885.1 Nothura maculosa | reverse complement strand
GGGGAAAAATAACACTCTATATTCTCCAGAAACCCTCCTCATCCCCTTTTCCATAATTAACGCCTAGCAGGCCGTTCGTTGTTATTATCCTCGTTATTTTTTAGAGCAGTCTCTGTGGTCGCTGCCCTTCAGCTTTGCGCGTGCACCGCGATAACGTCGATTTTTTTTTACTTTGCAAAGTAGCATCCGCTCTCCCGGTGCCGGAGTGTGCGCGCGATCCTGGCAGGAGCAGGAGGAGGAGGGCGGCTTTTCCTGTAGTAGTAAATGTAAATGAACGGGGAGTGAATGAGAGCGCGGGAGCTGCCCGAGCTCGACCCTCTCCCTTAACGTTGGTTTCTTTGTCATCAGGTCTGCTGAAAAATGACAGAGTATAAGCTTGTTGTCGTTGGAGCTGGTGGCGTGGGCAAGAGCGCCTTGACGATACAGCTAATTCAAAATCACTTTGTGGATGAGTACGACCCTACGATAGAGGTGAACGGCTTCACTTTTTAAATTTTTTTTTTTGATTAGGAATTATCAGTAAATCACTTGATTACGCTTTGCCACAAAAACAACACTGAAAAATATAGGAGAATTCTCCATACGGGGGGAAAAAAGGGATCAGAGATAAATTCTCAACACTGAGCCGATATCAGACAGCAAATCACATTACTTTTGGATCTGGCGGTGGGACAACAGCTGCAGTAAATACTTAACACTTTTCATCAGCTAAAAGGTGGTGTTTGCTGGGCAGTTTGAGTACCTGTGTTTATGATCTTGGTAACAGAGCATCTGTCAAGCCCATTTAAAAGTGCCTGTCAGACTTATTTTGCATGTAACCTACAAATGTCTTAAATGTGACTTTCCCATTTGATCTCAAGAAGGAGAAGCTGTGCTCCTGAAATGTGCCTGTCAACTTTCTCACCTCTTATCATTAGGATCTGTTTCACACGATGAGAAATGTGTTCTGGAATGCTGAGGTGAACAAGACAAAATCTGGAACTTGATTTTTATTTTATTTAATTTTTAATTTTTTTACATGCCAGTGCATGTTGCTATGTATTTAGAAAAATGTTGTAGGTGCTGAAGTGGCTTCTTTGAAATACATGGAATGGTTTCCTTAAACTATATTTAGGCTTCAAAAGTTATACTATGTAAAAGTTGGTGTGCATGTGTGCAGGCAAGCTTTTACTTTTAAATACAAGAAAAAAAATACAAATACATTCTGAAATCTCCTGTGAATCACTGTGTTTAATAACATCAGACTCTGTATAAAGGGAGAAAGGCCACTATAATTTACCCAGGATTTTTATGTTCCCATTACTGAAGCTCTAACTTATGACTTCATTTATATGTTGATACAATGAAACACTTCCAAGCTCACTTGAAGGAATCACAGGGGTTTAAATCTGGGCTTAAATGGTGACTCAGGGAATGGCTATACAGCCTTTTTCAGGTAGACCTAAGTGGAAGAAGTCTGTGCTCTGAAATGGTAGGAAGGTGGCAGAGTTTGGGATTACCTTAATGTGTCTGAGTCTTCTTGTCTGCTTGCTGAATGGCTAGGGACTCTCCTACACGCTCCTGCAAAATTGTGTGAACAGAGCCTGAAAGAGAGGGAGCTGTTTGACTTGGGCTAGCAGAGCAGCTCTTTTCTTAAATAAGACATGTGAAATTTTGAAAACAACAATTCACAACACACTTGAACTCGCTGAGGGCAACAGACAGAGCGTCACTTTCCTTGTTTTTATACAGGAACTTGGGGGGATGTTGGTTTTGTAATACCTGTCCCTAACCATGTGGGCAGGTTTCTGTTAGATGAGAGGGGCATTTACACTTTACAGTAAGTCTTATGATACTCCGTTTTAGAGGTTGTCATTATAATGCTGTGCTGTGATCCAGAATCAATATATTCTTCTGAAGGAAAGAAACCTTTAGCCCCATAGATTATATGTGCCTCAACAGCTTGTTTTCTGAAACAGCATTATTTTTCTTTAACTAATATTTCTCCTGTAAGTAAGTCCTATTTCAGTACTAGTAGCCTTTTTTTCTTTTTGTCTTAAATTCTGAGATCTTCAGAATGGAGTCTGTATCTTCTTATATATTGGTAGTACTATTGACTAATCATGTTGCTACTGAATAATGCATATAACATGCAGGAAATAAATCCTTGTGAGAGTTGTCTGTCATTCAGCGTGGCAGAGAGATCTCAGAGAAGGGTTTGTAAGTGGACAGAAATGCTTCAGACTTTGGCTGGGCAGAATCCCATTCAGTTCAGAAGGGTTGCTCGGTAGTATTTCCTGTGTAGATGCATTTGTGGTGCTCGGAACCCATCAAAGAACAATAGCAGTAGTGATTTTTATGCAGTAGGAGGAAATAAGGCTAAAATTGCTTTGCCTAGTAAATAATAGCAGTTAGAATAGCTCAGCAGTGTCACTACTATTATTTTGCACTTACTACTGTATTTCTTATTGTGATACAGCTGTTGCCTCTACTCTTTTTTTCAGAGAAATAATCAAGCTAAATGCTTTGGAGTAGACAGGAAAAAGAAGAGAGTTCAGTTTTTGTTGTATATAGTGGATTTCTCAGCTGTGTGGTCATTCAAAAAAAACTTTTCTCTAATTAACAAGATGTAAATTCAGTGCTTCTGAAATGTTAGTCTAGTAAAGAGCAGATGCAACTGGAGAGAGAAAACAATATAGTTGTTACCTGGATCATTCTGTAGAGTGACACATCTTGTGGTACTGTTGGTGTTGCTGTTTTCCATGGAAAAAGATTCATGATTCAACAGAAAGTTTGTTCTTTTGAAAAGCTCCAAGTCTCAGGGCGCCCCATTTGAGAGAATTTCCTATTTGAAAACTTGTATCTAAGCATTAATGGATGATGAAAATTAAAATCAGTGCTTGGTTGGATGGCTGCTGTCATTTAAATTGCATACCTTATATGTGCACAATGATTTTATATTTCATTTGCAATGAACGTGCAAGCCGTGATTTGTAGCTAAGCAGTTTTAAAGGGGTGTGTTTTAAACGAAGGGTGTCTAGAGTAACCTTTGTAAATCTGGTCTAATACCCAGAACAGTTGGACTAGTGCCCTCTGCTGGACAGATGTTTTTTAAATCTTTGCTGTGTCCTGGGGGATAACATTTACATTATTATTATTATTTTAGTGCTTCAAGATATTTAGTACTAATTTAGGAGTCTTATTTTAAATACTTTTTGGAGGAAGAGCAGCCTTCCTAGTTGGCTGTCAGAAAGCTTTTCCAATAAGATTAGTAAGATCCCTTAAGTGATTTAGCAGTGGTGGTATTTGAGTCTATGTCTTTAATCACATGTGCACCTTTGAAATTTCCACCAATATTTAGGAGTAGTTTGCTCTTGGTAAGTATGATGTTTAAATCACTGCTGTAATGGATATTTCCATGAATGTTAACAAAACTTCTGATTCTTCTCTTTGGGTACAATTTATCAAGTAAAGTATTTTTTAAGATTAATTCCATATGGAGTTTATAACTGAGATTTGTTATCACAATTTCTTATCAGCACTTGCTGTGAACATGCTGAAACAGTCCTCTGTTAGCATAATTCTTGCTGATTTTATGGCTTGTAAAAGGCCAATAAAAGTAGGTTAGGTGATTAATGAAATTAAAGCTTTTTGATGAATATTTGCTGAATCTGTATTCAGGGCAAAATTGCAAGCTCATATTTGGAGTCACGTGACTCCTTTGAAATGGGTTTCAATTTGGCCATTTGTTTTTATTTAATGGCCTTATGTTGGGTGTTTCATCATGTTTCATCATATCTTCCTGGGTGCAGCTACTGGATTTTTGTAAGTTCTTTTAAAGATTCATGAAAAAATGGAACTCTGGTCATGTTGGATTCTGCACTTGCATGTTTAGAAGCAAAAATGGTGCTGTGGCATAACTTGAACTTGTTTTTTAGGGTGCCTACTACAATCTCTACTGCAAGACTTTGTAATTTCTTTAGTGTGTAAATACCTAGTGATCTGATATATAAACTGGTATTCACCAAAATACTTGAGGTGGAGGTCCCAGTAGCTTGAACTTTAATATAACAAGTGATGTTTCTTTTCTGCAATGACAAATATGATTTCAGGTTTGACTGTGAAATGCTACTTTCTTTAACTTAGAAGGAAATAATAAATTTTCTTTCATATGCCTTTTTTTTTTTTCTTTCCAATTCAAATCCTTTTTCTAGTTAGTGACAAAATTTTCTTTCTAATGTGGCCAAAACCAGTATCACAAGGCCTTCCTTGCACTTGTACTTTTGCTGTGCTTTATACTGCAGCCTCTTTGTTACTACTGCTGCTATAGTAGACGTGTGAAAGCTACCACTTCTTGCAGGAAGAATCCTTAATTTTTTTTTCTTTGAGCATTACTTGAAGCTTTTGTTTAAAGCTTTGTTGTGGGCAGTTTTCTTTTTCTCTTTTTCTTTTTTTTTTTCCCCTTCCCATTTGAAGTGATAAAATGTGAAGGAATAATACCAGCTTTTCAAGAGCTGTTTTTCATGTTTTCTGAAGTAGCAGTCAAATTGCAAGAAGAGAAAATGAATGCTCTTTTCTTTCTAATAGGCCTAGTAAACTGCTAGAAGTTATACTAGTAGCTGCTGTGAACTCTGGTAAAGGTAATCAGAGGGCATGGGAGATGCTGTACTGTTGAACTATGACGAGAGTCGGAATACAGATGGGCACTGTTCCTTTTTCGTCTTCAAACAAGGAGCTCGAACATGAGCCTTCTTTTAAAACATGTTGAAGCGCGTGTGTTTCTCGGCTGTATCAATATTTAAACAATGCTAATTTCTAAGTAGGTTAACTACTTTTTACTTGAAAACTGAATTTGCTTTAGCACTCTAACAAAAGAAGGATTTCCAAAATCATGTGAGATGTAAACTTTTATCTTAAAGATAAATAATAATTACTTTACCTGGTATTAGTAAATGATATGGAAGTTCAAGATAAATATGAATTATTGTTTGTTTACTTAAAAATTTGTTTACTTAAAAATTTGTTTACTTAAAAATTTGTTTACTTAAAAATTTGTTTGCTTATACAGAGTATCTTCCACTTGTTTTTAGTGCAAGCAATGGGAAAAAGAAGAGGGAGAGACTTCTAAAAATACAGTTTCATAGAAAGTGCAAAGAAGTAGATGTACAGTGCCTTAAAATGGGTGCAGAATAAGGAAGGTTATTTTGAATTAATCTCCAAATTGGCTAGAATTGCTAGAATTAGGTTGAGTTTTGTGGAGTATTACAAAAAGATCCTGTTTATGTAACTATAACAGGGGCAATATTATTCTAATCTCAGTTAAAGGATCTGAAAGGTAATACTATTTTTTTTTCTTGAACTATTTAATTTGCTTCAAGCATTGTTGCTAGTAAGAAAAATTCAGGTCCATACTCAGAGATGTTTTATAGTTTTTTTGACACAATTTAATTGGAATATATAAGTGTTTATAGAAACAATAGTTTTGTGTGGAAAACTTTGAATTGATAATATTGAAATTTGTTCCTGCATCTCCTTAAAACCATCAGGGCTTTTATCTGACCTATACTGCACTTTTTGTATTGTTTAAAAGTCTTGTTGGTTTATACCTTTGAACTTAGACATAGTAAATGAGTTTCCTTTCTGAAATGCTGAAGGCTTTTGATACTTGGTTTCCATTTCAGCTATATGGTTTACTTGGAGGTGTTGACTTGTGAATGTCTTCTATGTTACTTTGTGTGTGACTGTGGCTTAATGCTTTCTGAAGCATCCATAGCATGAGGATCAAACTTAATTTGTTAGAGCATTTTAAAAAAATATATACTTAGAGCAAATCAGACCTTTACAATCAGTATTACAGGTTTCTTCAATTATTTACATCAACAACATTACATTGACTTTGTTACAGGACAACTATTCCCTTGACAGAGACAGAGGGGGACATTTCTGGTCTGGATCCAATTTGTATTTCCACCTTCTGAACACAATAAGAAACCATCTCTCTTTAAGGCAAAAAAAGGAAAAATCATGTTATCCTTTGTCAATTCAGAGTCTGCTTAAGCCTATGTCCTTCCAAGTCTCTTTCCTCTTTGGGATTATGTAAATATGGGTCATTAATGTTTTATACTGTTGCTTGCCCATCTGTAAAATTAGATTTTAATTCCAAAGTGTTTTGAGTCGTTATGCTCAATTACTAGTAAACAGCTTTAACATTAATGTTCTTTGTGTTCAAAATTTTACTTTTTTTTTTTTTTTTTTTTTCTCCATAGGATTCCTACAGGAAGCAAGTAGTAATTGATGGAGAAACATGTCTCTTGGATATTCTTGATACAGCAGGTCAAGAAGAATACAGTGCAATGAGAGATCAATATATGAGAACAGGAGAAGGCTTTCTATGTGTATTTGCTATAAACAATACAAAATCTTTTGAAGATATTCACCATTATAGGTGTGTATTCTTAATAATCTGCTAAATCTCAAATGAAGTGGATAGGTTTGTTTGCTTGTTCATATATAACAAATTTAACTGTCTTTAAATAGCATTTAAGGGGAAATTTGCAGATTATTTTGTAGTTGTAGGTCTGTAATTATGGGTAATCTGAAGATCTGTTATTTCATTTTTAAGATAGGCAGCCAAAGTATCTCCAACTTCTGCAACTATGAATTAATTTGAGTTACCATTGTTGCTTTAGGGGATACAATTAATATAGTAAAGCTGTACCTAAAAGCAAACTGCTTATCCCATATGTTGAGGGCAAGGGGAGTGTTTTAAGATGGAGGGAGGGGGAAATTTCCTCATTCTGCTTCATTATTTAATAAAATCTGATGGAGACAGGACTAGTCACATTAAATAACACTGTGTAAGGAATGATTTTAGAATTTCTTAATTTCATGTTGATTCATTGTCTTAATATCTGTATATAGACTACCAAAACTGTTGAGGTAAAGTCTGTCTTTTCTTTCTTTAGAGAACAGATAAAAAGAGTTAAAGACTCTGAAGATGTCCCAATGGTGCTAGTAGGAAACAAATGTGACTTGCCTTCCAGAACCGTAGATACAAAACAAGCTCAGGATTTAGCAAGAAGTTATGGAATTCCTTTCATTGAAACATCAGCAAAGACAAGACAGGTAAAGCTCCAAACAGCTCAATCCAAAAGCAGAGCTCTTACCTGAATGCTCAAAATATTAGATCGTTCTAGATATTGACAACTGCTTGGTCATATTAACAAATATATTTCTCCAGAGGAGAATTTCTTGTGACGTGGTGTTTTGCTCTCAACTGACTGACAGTTGGCACTTGGGTACTCGTGGGTACTTTACCTCAGTTGCTCAAAATGAGTAAGACCTGGGCTGCTGTTACTCTTTCAATATTTCTACCAAAGTGATTTTTTTTCTTTTCCTTAGCTAGAGGGTTAAGTAGTCAAACATCTAAATAGTTTCATGTGTTTGAAGGATTTTCCTTAATAAAAAAAAAGAATGCTGTTTTTCTTCAGCACCGTGTTAACATCATTGGGAATTGCTCAATGCACCTTCTTGTAGCTAAGCAATCAGGTATAGTCTTTTGAAAATACAGAATTAATTGTTTTCAGAAGCTGATAATTTAAGTCTATAGTGTACAGACCATCTTATTGTATCCCACGGATGTAGGTCAAAGAGGCAAATGCTGGAACTGGACAGACATGGTGTGTTGGAGTGAGGAGGCACACAGTGATGTGTGTGTGTGTGTATGCAGGAAAAGATAAAGATATGGATGAGACCATTTCTGTACTTCTGGAAGAAAATGTTCCTTTCGAAAAATGGTCATTTGTTTGAAAGAGTAAAAATAGATGAGGCCTGAGTGGCTGGATATCTCATGCTGTGCACATAGTAATTGTTACATGGCAGTTATATATCAGAAAGTAGGTGTAAAAGCTGAAAGTAGGAATTTCAAGCTGAAAAGCTGCATCACTTGGCATCATATGGATACAAGAAATGAATATTTTATTAGTGTAAATTTGGCACATGCATCCAAGTTGCTGACAAGTTGAAACCTGATAAACATCAGTTTCATCTTTCACCAGTAATTAGCGCAGCTTTACCAAACAGTCACAGTAAGTCTAACTTTTAGCACAGAGAGAGGGAGAGAGGGAGAGAGCCTGTAAACCTATGTCAGGTAGGATCAGAAAGCTCTCAGTCATATAGGCTCAATGGGTGAGAATAAATTAGGCCACATGACTATTCTGAAGATTGTGGCATGTAATGGACTGGCTAATGACTGTTCTCATGTGGAAAGTCATTGAGTCTTGGGGATAAAAATAGAAGACTATAGAAGTTAGATTTGGAGTTGGAAATATAGGTTCTGTATTCCTATTTGGATTTTTGTTTAGCCTGTTACATAAAGTGTTTGGCTTTGAGGACTATTCCTCCTGTATAGCTGCTTTCAATGAAAGTATGGTGATACAATGGGGTATTTTCCAAGGAGATTTTTTTCTTCTTCCTCCTTTTACCTGCATTTTACTCCCACAAGTAGCCCCACTACAAGTAGCATAATACAAAGTTGAGGGGCTGAAAATCACCCCTCCTTTTCAGTGTTATAGTCTTCATTTGCCTCAAGTGATGCTTGTAAGAGAGGTCATATCTCTAGTATAAGCTTTTTCATCTTCTGTCTAGATGTGACCTTTTTAGAGCTAAGGCAGAGATTTGTATTGCTTCAAAAGACAATAGATGAAAAAGGCATAGATGAACTGATCTGTCCACATTTTTTTAATCTGAAATGTTATATTTCTGGAGGTGCCAATTGAAATATTATAGAGGGGATAAGACTTACAGTTTTTGTTTTCAAAGCTTAACCTTAATACTCTGCTGCAGACAGGGAGATAGGTGGATTTGAAAATAAATGAAAATAGCTACTGTGGTGTCTTCTGAGAATGTTGGCTTCTGAAAGGTGAGGCATTCGCTGGAAATGTTTGCTGATTCTTTCATAGTACTGTTGGTTTGTGCGTACTGGTTTATTGTGTCCCTGTATATAGATTTATGAAACTGGTCCATATGATGCTGTGTTAATAAAATCCTATTGAGAAGCTAGAAAGGAATTGGATATGGAACCTGATCTCTAATTATAGCTAGGTTATTTAAGTATTGTCATCTGTATAACTTCAATAATGCTGACATGTATGAAAATAGTTTGATTCATGCTTACTCCCAAAGTAACTTTTTAAAATGGGAGAGTCAAACTACATAGACTATACTTACACAGAGCAGGATTTGATTTAAACGAAACTTCCTGGCTCTCTTGGTTATATGAAGAACTTTCAAATATGAAAAACCTAACTAGTGATCTGAATAATTCTGGAGTCCATAGAGAGCCTGACGTAAACGCTCAGAAATAGGAACCTCCTGCCTGCCTGCACCTGCCATCCCACTGGCCCTTGGCACTAATGTCCTTTTGAAGCCACTTGGCCCTCCCTGCTCTCTTAGTGCCATGATCCCTTCTCCCTTCCTTTTGCCAGAGCTTGGAGAGGCTTCGTTAGGAAGTTTTCTGAGGAAAGCAGTGGCTGAAAGGAGGAGGCAACCAGATTGTTTATCTGTCCTTTCTGGATTGCTAGGACTTTTTTGTATCAAATGTGACAGCACTGTGTGCTCATGCAGAAGTCTTGAATCAGTTCCTGCTGCTTTAGTTTAAGACTGTTAAAAACTGATAGGCAAGGTCCAAAATAGGAAAGGGGGAAATACTGAAGTGAGGCAATAAGTCATTTTAAAAGGCATTTACTATTTAAACACATGGTATGTTGCATCACTTCTACTTAACATTTCACAATCCTTATTCAGAAGGGTGTGAATTTCTTCTGACAGCTGTTTCTACTCTCCTGTGTATGATATGCATTTGATGTTTGAATTCCAATTGTTCCCCATCAACATGAAAATGTTGTTCCCAGTGACATCCTGGAGAGATGGTGTGTCCGGCTTCCCCACCTCCATCTCCCTAAGGCCAGATCTTGTGCCTCTGCTCCTAGTTGTTTGCAGGCTGAACAAGGAGAGGCTCTAGGACTGAAGCCCAATACAGAGTTTTGTTTTTGTTGGGGTATCCTCTAATATATCTCACCTGTCCTGTTAGAATATGTGCAGAAATTTTTAAGATTTAAGAATGTGAATAGATTTCCCCGAAATTTAGAGGTCACTGTTGAGAATATCTTGTTAAACACCATTTTAACATCTTTAGCAGAGAAGTTGACCTAAATTGCAAGGATGCCACTAAAAAAGCACTGTGCTTTTCTCAGCGCTCTGCACACTGTTAGGCCCCAAACTTGTGATGAAAATAAGCAGAAAACCATTGGTGCCTGGATTAAGAACTGGTGCCCTATTTATAGGATTCTATTCCTATGTCTTAATTAAGATTCAGGATATGAATGACAGATAATTTCAACAGTTTTTTCGAGCCAACTTGCTGTTTTTTAGGGCTTTGTGTTACATATGAAACACTTTCAATGTCATTAAATGCTAAGCCACTTTTATTGCAGATCACGTGTACAGTTTTATATTAAGATTGCCTAACACTTTCCATTTTAAAATCTTGGTTTTAATTATAAATAATTTTTACAGATGTTGCAATGTGAGCTGAGGTTTTTCATGTCAGTTGTTTGTTGGAAGGTAGAGCTTCTCCAAAATAAGTTAAGCCCTTCCGAAGGACAAGGCTACAGGAAAAGTAGAAGTGTTTTGATAATATTGAAACAAAACTCTGGCTTCCAACTTGTGTAGTGATTGACTCCAGAATCCTGAGGAAAACAATTCTGTTCTTTATAACATAAAGATAAGTATCTCTAGGGAATACATACGCACACACACACACAGAGAGAGAGAGAAAATATATGTATTCACAGTAGGGATGAAAATGCCTTCATTCTGGAACTTCATGAGTGCTTACTTTATAATTTTAATTATAATTTTATGTAATATAAAAGATTAATTTACTAATATAGATTTGATATTTAACCTTCATAAGACAATAACATGAGCGGCTTAAAAAAAGAAAAGAAAAACAAAATAACACTACCCAAGGCTCCCTATAGGTGTGGCTAGGTTGTAGTAACTGTTTCTAACCATCTTTTGAAGTGTTATGTTTATTTCTCAGACATCAAAAAAGAGATTTAAAATAATGTTACTGGATTGAGTAGATTTTGCAACTCTGTATCCCTAATAGTCCTCTTTGTCTAAACTGACTTTCCTACTACAAACAGTTTTACATTAACAGTGTTTTGATGCAAGTAAGTAGCATTTCTTTTACTTATGTGCACATGATTTTTTTTTTTTCTTTTTTTTTTCTTCTTGTCTAATAGTTGACTTTAGAAGACGGGTTCTTATAAAGACTGTAATGGTGGACAGAGCACTTTCAAGATGTTGAAGCTAACTTTATATTAATTTATTTCAAGCACTATTTACAGAGGCGGAACATATGAATATTCTTGTTTATACTTTAGTCTCTATTGGAATAGCTTTTCTTTGAAAATAGTCATATTTTAAATTAATGTTTGGCTGTCCACTAGAAGCCAAAAGTGCACTTAAAGCCTTGCCTCAAGGTCTAGAGTTCTTAGACTTCCAAAGTAGAACCAAAGGAGACTTCCAAAGCTTAGTCTTGGACATCATTAATGGCTGACAAAGGACATTTTTACTTTCCAGTTCTGACAAATTGAAAAAAAAAAGCTGAAAATTCTAAAAAGAGATTGATATTGAAATAACTTGCTAAAGGTGTAAGACTATGGTATTGACATTATGCTAACAAGTTTAGCAAATGTATCCTTTTGCAGCATGCCTTTCAGAACAACTTATTTCGACGGGATTCAAAAGACTTATGTTCTTGGTGGTGGCAGTAGTTCAACTTTTTTTTCCCCCTGTGCCTGTGTTTCTCTTGCTCTCTCTGCATTGCTGAAGCGAATCACAGCTCCTGTTGGTGATGGGCAAGTTGGCAATGAACTTTCAATGAACAAATATTGAAAATTACTTGCAGGAAAGCTCTGCAATCAGCTTGTGTATTTTACTACAAAACAGCAGATTTGCCAATATGCTGATTTTTGTACAGCCCATGCTTTGGCACATAGCAGCTCATCAGTATTTACTCTTTTCTCTCTAGGAATAATTTTCCTTGCCATCTAGAAAACCATGAAACTATGAGCTTTACTATTTAAAGAAATCATAAATGTCCTCCTGTGCATTTTGCAGTCCTTTTGACCTGAAATGTAAGAAGATTTGTCACTTCACACTACATCCTCAGAGGCACATTGTATATAACAGGGAAATACAACCTCAGAAATGAAATCTAATTAACTTGGGGAACCCTTAGGAATGAATTTTAAATGTGGAAGCCTATAGCTTAGACGAAACAACATGTCCAAGTTACTGAACCTGTAAATGTAAGTTATTTTTGTGGTCAGGTTCATAATATAAAGATGAACTTTAGAGATAATTTAGAGAAAACTTACCAAAGAGAATCCCAGGTTGTGCATTTGCTAATATAAAATCTAGGGACTTAAGGAATCATACTGTTTTTCTCAGTCTCCAGTCTATTCCACTTTTATTCCAAATAATGAGTTTGTGTTAATCTGAACAATCCTGGTTTGGATCTAACTGGGGACACAAGCAAGGAGATTAACAGGAAGGCAAAGAACAGATTTTTGTTAACTCCTTCAGAAACTGCAGCTGACAGTTTTGCATCGTGCTAGAACAAGAACATTCCTGCAGGTTTATCTAAATTTTTCTCTGAGTTTACACACGGACAATTTAAAACAACTTAAAGCTGACGATCAGACAAAAATTGTCTTACGTTCACGTAAACACATTTTCCATCTTCATCCATTTTTTTTTTCTCTTAATGCTGAAGGTGTGTATTATCTCCAAGTAGCCTAAATACAAAGCTGCAACAAGGAAAGGGTAAGCTCAGGGTGGTTGTGTTGTAGGAACCAAGCGCTAAATCATGATCAATGAATTTGTTGCTTTTTCTACACATAAAAGTAGCTTCTAAAATTACACTGAAGTAATATAATTACTTCTGAAATTTACTCATAAATAGAATACACAGACGAGAGGTCTCTTAAATATCTTTTGTAATAAATCCTATATTCTGTGTTCTAAAATGACTTAGAATAGTGCTTTTTAAATAGCTTTAAAGCCTCCCAAGTTTTTTTTTTTTTTTCTTAGAAGCACATATTTCCTTGTTACTTCTTACGACATTACCTGATGCAGCCTTTTTAATGCTTTGCAAGTTTGGTATACAGATTTTGCAAAGGAAGCACACCTTGCTGATTTAAACAACAGAACCTGAGAAGGTTTATTTTATTCACTTCTTCCATGTGCAAAAGTGTGGCAAAGAAATGAAGCAAGCAGCTAATTGTATATGCTTATATATACATCCCTAGTTACCAATCTAATGTAGTATAGTTGTGCAGAATATATTTCTGCCTATAAAAATGTGTGAAAAGATTCAAAAATACAGGCTGGATTACCCTCTGCAACATATGCAATGGCAAAAATGGTTCATACTGTGTTTTATTCAAATGTTATCTTTTGCAGAAGGGGAAAAATCAAGGGGGAGCCTTATAGGTATTCACAGATACACATAATTGTGGGGGTGCCTATTAGTTGCTTGCATTAAGTATTTATCAAGCCACAAATGTGCAAATTTGTGCATATCATCCTAACTGAGGAGGGGAAATATCTGCTGGACAAAGTTGAGAACTTGAATATAGCTCAAAATTTACCTTATACAAGACTGAATATACATAAGAAAGAAATTGAATCAGCTGAGAAGGCAGGGTTTGCATCTTACTCCATGGCATCTTTGAGAGTTTTCTTCCAATTTTTGGAATTGTTCTAACAGACAGAATCCGTGCTTTTCATCTCTGAACTCAATATAGACAGACTTCTTTTGACCACATGGAGTTCCACATACTTCCCTGAAGTAAAGCTCATAATTTCAGTGTTTCTTTTTATCCCTTGCCCTGGGCGTCCCGATACATCACAAGTGTTAATGAAGCAGTTCTTAAAGGAGTTGTGTTTTGCAATGCAGAGAGTGGAGGATGCTTTTTATACATTGGTGCGAGAGATTCGACAGTACAGAGTGAAAAAAATCAGCAAAGAAGAAAAGACTCCAGGGTGCATGAAAATTAAAAAATGCCTTATAATGTAACAGGGTAAGTTTTGTAATATAATAGTGTAAGTTCTGTAATTTAATAGGGTAAGTTTTACCAATCACTTCCCAAATAAAGCTGATCAATGGTAAAACACCTGATTTGCAAGATACTGTCAACCAATTACATAATTAAAAACAGAAAACCAATCAGATTTCAATATACTAGTTCTAAATAGCTACTTCTGGCAAACACCTAAATTGTATGGTAATAAGGATCTGTTTTGTTTTGCTGCTTTTTGACAGGATTGATTTTTGGTTGATTAACAGGAGGTGGATACTGTGTATCTGTGAAATGGAGATCTAAGA
>JAUBOD010001117.1:292412-311158 GCA_032353885.1 Nothura maculosa | reverse complement strand
CAAGTTCCAATACATTTTGCTCCAGCAGCTGCACTATACTTGAGGCCCTGTCAAGGTTGGTCGAGTCCTGGCCCACATAATAGAGAAGTAACAAATTTGAAATCCAAACATCAAACTGAAGATCTCCCTTCTTTTCTCATAGATTTGAGAGAGTTATACGTATGGGAAGATTTTAAACTTCCTGGTAGGGAGAGATAACCTCACATGTTAAACCCATATTTTTTCATATCCATATCGGATCAAGGGACCTCTACGCACAAAGTTTGTGTAGCCAACCCTTGTTGCTTGTGCGGCTGTGCAGCTAGTAGGGTAGGCATGCATGCCCCCCCTCCATGCCTGCACAGGGGCAAATGATCTCCCTGCTAAAGATTTTGAAATCTAAGATAGGTGGAGTATGAAAATGGTCGTAGAAAGAAATGTTATGCTTGTAAGGTCTAAAACTAGATTGCTAAAACTTACATTTCTGATAGTCCCATTGACATACTTTGCCTTCTCTTTCAAGTGGCAAATGCCACTCACCGTTTTGTGGAGATGTCCTGAATTTCTTGTTAATTAAACTGATAATTCCCTCCTGAAGTATCAGTTAAGCTGATAATTGCTCTGCACAAGCACAAACTCACCTAATGCCTCAAAATATCTCTTGTATCTTGTAATTGCTCTAAAATCTCTGCAAAATCCAATTTAAAAATCAAGACTTTTCTCATATCCTTCTCTTTTTATTCCTTCAGGACAGGTGGAATCACAGTGACATGTAACAGCTGAATCAGAAAGTGTCTTTTATGTTACTTTATTCATCTTTCAATAAATATTTGTATCTTGTTGTGACATTCAGTGATGTGGGGGATTTGGCAGCCTGAAATTCTCATCCTCCTCTTTGGCTTGTTGGGTAGTTTAGATGCACATGATTCAGGGCCCATCTTCACTGAGCTACGTTGTTGTCTTTTGCCTAGGGTTTCACTGTGGGTTGATAGGGATGAGATTTAATTGATTTCCAACCCTCTTCCAAAACACAACTGTCAGTCTCAAAATGTTTGTCAGTTCTGATAACCTGCTCTATCAGGTAGAGCTGTTTTTTCACTCCTGAACAGGACTTCTACCTCTAGGACCAGCTTTGCTTCAAACAACAGCTGCTTTCGTTGTTTCAGTAGTGCAACACAAAACACTTGTATTCAAGCAGGATTCCTGTTCTCTGCATATTGAGATTACATTGCATGTTATTTAACAGTAAAGTGTTCTTCATGTATGGGCTACGCAGGCACATACTGAAAAGAAACATTTTCAGTTTGACAAGTGTTAAGCTGAATTCCTAAGTTACTTTTCTGGAAAAAAAATGCCCTGAGATTTCTAGTTTGACCTTAAACCACATCTTCTTCTATTTAGTTATATATTTTGTATATAAATCTTTGTGTTTATATAGAAATATGTATATCTTCTCCCTGTACATGGGTGTGTATAGATAAGGGCAACCACTCAAAAAATCTTTACATTTTACAGACTTTGCTCCTACATTTTGGGCATTTTGACTCACAAGTAAACCGAGCGGGCTGCTTCAGTCAATGGCATCTGACTGTCTGACTAGCACCAAGTTGTTCAGTTTAACTTGCCTTCTTCCTTACTGTTAGTTCTACCCACTGTTCACGATGAAATGTTGGCATCCAGCTGCTGCCAACAGCCTGTTTGGCAACCCATGCTGTGCAGCACCAGCATGGGTTTCTTGCTGGCTCCATGGATGAGACTGTGTGACAAACTCACTGCTCGGCCGAGATATGATGGCTGCATGCGTAATGTTTACTGTAGTTTGTAGCCCTCTAGGTAACTTCCTGACAAAGACAAAAATCCTCTTTGCCAAGTTCAGGGGGAGGAAGAAAAGGTCAGATGACTCCTTGGCCTTTGGTATTTCTGTCATTACAGAAAGGTAAGCTCTGTGAGGTATGTTCAGCCATATCTGCTTCTCTGAAAAGCTGTACAGCTTCTGCTAACATACATTGTAAATACCTGTACTTGGCTGCTCATCTCTGTTTTCTTGCTTGAAAGTTGAAGAAAACTAGTTTCCAGATAAGTTTTTAAAGCTGAACTTTTTCTGAGTGTTTCCCTCAGGCTTCTCCATTACTGAAAAAAAACATGTACTCTAATATGGTTTCAGAAATAATATCTCCTTTATGGTGTTTACAGCTTTAAAATATTTGTTGATTTCTCTAAATTTCCTGAACCTTTTGAACACCCCTTATCTCATAAAAAAAATTATCTTTTATTTAACAGATAAATTCTTCTTGTCACATACTCATTTTTACCCTTGAAATTTCTTCTCCTCTGCCAGTCCACCTCTGGTCTTGGACCTGAATGTAGCAATGACCACACTGTAAACCTCAAGTAAGGATCTGTCACCTCTCTTGTGCCAGTATGTGGCAAACTGGCTTTAAAACAGCTTGTCCAGCACATCAAGTAATTTTTAGCAGAATTCTTCTTACAAAGTCTGTGGAAAAGAAGAAAAACAACCCTAGTAACCATGCAGTAATGCTGGGATCAGGCCTGTGGAAATGTGTGCTTTGGAGTATTTAGGTAAGTTAGATCTGAGTTTAGCTCAGCTATTAATCACGTGAGTTTACATCAGAGAATACATCTTACCTGCAGAGCTGCACCATAAAAATACTAATGCCCGAGGAGCTAGGGTCTATTCTGAAAAATAATGCTGAAAAACATGTGTGCATGACGTTTTAGGGTGTTTACATGTCAGTGGACAAGATATCTTGTAGATAAGATTTGCACAGTAAACAATTGGATAGAGTTTTAAAAGGTGAATATGGAACTTGGACATGAAGTTCCTGCCAGTTTGAGTGAACTTGTGGTTAAAGTCCAGAGTCACCTCTGAAAGATCATAGGAACATAACAACAGCTGAAAAAGATGTTCAGAGGTCATCTAGGTAGTTGTTCTATGCCTGGGCAGGATCAGAGAGTTGGGTAGTTCTAAAAGGGGCTTGGCTACACTATTCTCAAAGCTTTTCAGTAATGTCAGAGCCACAGCATTTATATTGTTTTAGCCTGAGAACGCTTCTTCTGTTGTCAAATTCCTTTACTGTAAGTTAAACCCAGTACTCCCTGTTTGCAATTTCCTTTTTTTACAGACTTAGCAATGACAGCTCTCAGTTTTTTAGATTTTATGATTAGCCTGGGTCGGAATTACACTGTATTAGATGCTGTTCAGATTGCAAACAGAAATGAGATGTGTTAGCCAAAGAGACAACAGATTAGCAGGAAAGCACAAAGGAAGTGCGAATAAACACAGGAAACAGGGGCCATGGTAAAGGGAGATTTATACCCTGACACTCTTAGGATACCATGGATCTGCTGGCCACCTACACAGAGCAGCTTCAACATTTACTCAAGAGCAAGCAGCAGGTCACTGGCATTGTTATCAGCAATTTAAAAATTGATAGGTGCAATGACTTAACCTATATTTTGAGGGAAGTTTGAGGAACATACACAGTCATGCCATAACTCAGCAATGTGTGCTCAGCCCTGCTAGGTAGAGCTCCAGCACGGAACTCTTCAACCCACCTCAGCACTGAGCTTCAGTCGTATCAACTGACTTGCATCATTTACAGTGTCAAGATAAGCAATCATTGCCCTTTAGATCATCTTTAAGGATAAGCGGAAGTTGTGTTCTTTCTAACAAGGCGTCCTGCTGCTCCAGAGAACTTCACTCTACTTCCCCTCACATAGTGTATTGATTACATGCCAGAGCTGCTTCCTCACTGATGTGAATGAGCTGAGAAATGGCAGGACTGACAATGAGTGTTTCATGCAGACCTCATCAACCTGAAGTGCTGCAGTCTTTTAGTGTGTTATGATCCATAACCCAATTATAGGTTATTTCATTTATCAAGGCTTACATACCTCCATATACACATGATCTTTTTGAATGGAAACACTCTCAGTGAATGCTTTTCCTACCCAAAGTGTTGCCTCCTGTTGCTGTTTGCAAAGAAATTATGTCCCATCTAACATCTTTGAACTGGCTACTTTTCTGGGAAGAATGAGATGACCACCTTTCAATAGAATCATGGCAAGAATGAGATGTGATAAAAGAAGAAATGTCATTTAGATTTTAATCACTGAAGTAGGATGGACACACATGGAATCCATTCCTTGTTTTCCACACAGACTGCTTGATTTATTTTCATGATCATATTTTAGGATATATATATTTTTAAAACATGACAACAACATAGAATTTCTGGTCACAATAAAAGTAAGTGTACGTAAATCATTAGGTCAAAAATGCATAAAGAATGTAATATTTTTCTCTCTATTTTCCACCTTATTTTCTCACTTTATGAGTAAGGCTTATGAAGTTCTTAATATCAGACCATTTGATTAGAAATTTGATTTAGTATTTAGTTCATATCACATGGAGTTATCTGTGACGTGCATAGTAAGAGCTCCATGAGGCCAAAATCTGAATTTCCTTTTCATTTCCATGCCAGAGGTAAAACCCATTTTGTATGTAGGATGACCAATTTCATCTGGCATTAGCACAGAACTAAAGAATATCCCCACATCAGCATAGTAAATACAACCCTAGTAACTGTGGTTCAAATGGGTCCCCAAAGAGACATCATGTTAGGTAAAAGGCCTGTATCAAACCTTAGCGCTGAATACACCTCATGCCTGTCACACTTATGAGTTGTATTTCTGTTACACAGGCTGCACCTCCTTGTGAGGTTACTGATATTATTTTTTTAACAATCAATCTTCCTTTAAGCTTTCACTTTCTAGGTGCCTGTTTGGACTTCTTCCCCCTTTGCTTCCCTTTCCCATTTTACTGGAGAAAGTGAAGGAATAGAGACAAAAACCCTAGATACAGAACCAGCAAGGCAAGAGAGTGATTAGTCTTTTGCCCAAGGACAAAAAAATGCAATCCATAACTGTGAAGAGTTCAACACACACTTAGAAATAGCTTATGAAAATGGTTTCTCTGACTCCTGATTTCTGATTATTAGTATTTTTTTAATTCAGCTTGTGTTAAGAAAACTACAAGCAAAAGTCTATCAGAGAAGCAAATGACATCTCATCCTTTAAACGTATGCTAGGAGTAACCTCAAGCTAGGGACACCAGATAAGTCATCTCATCCCACGTTCTGTCCCACATTGGCACTCTGTGTCTGGAGAGTAACTTCGAGCTTCCACAGAGGATGGTAAGCTGATGCATGTTTGATAAGCCTAGCTAAGTACTCATCATCCATATTAATATCTGCTTCTGACTGAGGTTATCGATCATCTGGCAGGAAGGTGACGTCGTATTGCCGTCACACTGGGAGAAGTCTCAGGGTTGATGCTGACCTATTCAGAAGGTATTCACCTGGTTAATGGGGTGAATATTCACCCTTCAATCATTTCTCTGACGTCTTGCAAGACTATAGGTTTCCCTCAGGAGACATCAGACCTTCTACTTCTCCATCCACAGGGCTGACAAGATCTGGTCAGATTCCTCCACCCTGCCACGAAAGGGGAGGGGACCTTCACTATGAAGATTTAAAAGGGACCCCCAAATTGCTAGATCTTGTAACTCTTTCCCAAGAAGACTGCAGATTTACAGCTAAACTAAATATGAAGGTGAGTGAGACTTTAGATATATGGGAAACATTTCAGGTTGCAATTCATACTTTTTCATTTGAGTATAAGATTTTAGGACCTTTAGAGGGATTTATTATATTAAACTTAAAAAAAAAAAAGCATTTAAAAGCAATTAATAGCATGCTGTTTTCAAAAACAGGATGAAATAACCCATTGTGAATCGTAGTGGCTATATGCTTTGTTGCCTATCACAATTATTAATCCAAGAATAGCAGGACGATGTGTGAACGAGGAGAGAGGCAATTTGTCCACAGAGGATTCCTGCCCAAAGCATTTGTTTGCATGCACTGCTTCAGTGAACAAGCTCCAGGAGTCTAGCAATCATCTAGCATGACACGTGTTTAATCATGATTGATGCAAATAGGATGCTAAGTTTAAAAACTTTCTCTTCCTGAACGAATAGTGACCTGCTTTTATGGGTTATTTGCTTGAAATGGCAAGTCTTGCATTGGCTTATTGTTTCATCTCTATCATTTCTGGTTTGATAAATGTTTGATAAGTGAAGTGCTTGTCTCAGTGACAGCTCTCACCTGCATGGATCCCTTAAAATAATATGAATAAAGTTGATGAATTAGATCTGATTTAACATTCAGCCAGGCATTGAACTAAAGCTGAAGTAGCCACTGAACTAGATGAATTATTTTGGCAGTAAGATGGGGAGAACACAGGACCTAGAAATACCTTCACATTTAGGCTTGATTTTGAGAAGATCTACAGAACTGAAATGATTTTCCCATGGCTTGTGCTTCTTTGTCCTCTGCAGGGGCTGCATAAACTGACAGCATCTGTGATGGCCCTATTCCTTGCAACACCCTTCCTCTCTTCCTCCTGGAGTGCTCCTCAGGTAAAAAGCTCACTTTTTGTGCAGCAGCAAGAATCTCACAGGTTGGTTGGTTAACTATTTTTACCTGTTAATAATGGCATGGTTAAGATGCGTCTTTTTTTCTTTTTTGGCACAAAGGGTAATTTCCAAAGGAGAAACTGGACACCTCAAGCTATGCTCTATTTAAAGGGTGCACGTAAGTCTCAAGCTTTTTCAGTTTTGAGGAGATAATGTTCTGCTAGATAATTCTTGATCCTAATTCCTGGAAGAAGAAAAGCAAATCAAAATGTACTTAAAATGCACAGAATTGGAATGTAAAGTAAAATCTATTGGAAAAGCATTTTTTTCATCTGAAATGATTTTAAAAAGGTTTTAAGGTACACTAGATACATTTAGCATTTATTCTACTCATCTAATGTGTTGTAAAGCACCATCTTAAGCAGAACGCAAATGCCTATTGCAAGCATTATAGAAGATATTCAGACCATATGCAACCACTTCTAGAAAGTGCTTGGATTCTGTTGCTAGTCCAGAGTTAACGGCGCATTAATTAAAAAAATAAACAGTACGTCTAAATAAGAGATTTGTTATCTGAAGCAAAAATACAAAATTAAAAAGAAATATTTTATATATTTTAACTCAATTGTAAATTGTTATTTCAAAATTAAAAACTATCAGATGGAGTTGCATTTTAAGACTGCAAAAAGCTTAAAGAATAGTTTCCTTCAATTAAAAAGAAAGAGGAAAAGCTTGAAAGAAAGTTCACAAATCTGAGAAAAAAGAGGGGACAATAAAAACAATGACAACAACAACATGACATAGATGCAGAGTCCAAACAATGCTAAGGGTAACTGGAAGAAATTCTAGTGATGTTAATAAAATTATTTCTGTTCATAGAATTTGACACTTTTTATTGTCTGATTCTTTCAAATGAATTAAGACTATTTATTTTTAACTGAATTAAGACTAGTTATTTCTTTTATACTTATTTGTATTTCAAACTTATTGATGCATAGGATCTATTTTTTAATGCAGTTCTTTTACATTTTTAAATGAACATATTACTTTGAAGGTTATTAGTTTATAGACCAGGAAAAAAAAGGAAAAAAGTAGGGACTTGACTCTATAGCAGTCAAAGAAAGAGGTAGCAAAAGACAGTAAATTTCACTGGATCTACAGCTCATATAGCAGGTTAATGTAAGAATGAAAAATGCTGAAACCCCCCTTCTATGCAATAAGAAGTTTGCTTTGCTGTGTTTGAGTTCAGAATGGGCTGTTGCTAATTTCAAAAGTCCTTGGAAGGATAGAGATATGCATAACATTTTATGTTTGCATAAAAATCACTGAAGTTTTGCTTTTTGAAAATACTGACTGTAGGAATTACAACAGAGTTGGAAGTTGTTTTCTATTGCCTCTCCACTGTTTTTGTAGAGGGACGTCGATTCATCTCAGAGGAGAGCCAGCAAAAGGATCTGTATGACAGAGTGCAACTTGGTAAGTGAATATGCACAGGTATAATGTATCTTTCCTTAGATAAGGAGAGAAATCTGTGAATTCTGCATTTATAGTCAAGGAATCAATTAAACTCCCCATTGTTATTCTTTCATTCCAAAAAGCATATGATAAAAATATGTGTCTGATTTTAGTTTCTTGTGTATCAATGCGAGTTCACTGATGTAAGAGGTGATGTTGCACACTGACTTGGCTGTTAAGTGAGATTTTCAACAATCATCACGTTGAATCTCTCTCTCTTCTGGAAAAAAATAAAATCTCTCTTCTGGAAAAAAAATCAATTTATTAATTTTTGATAAGTGACAAATGTAGACTATATTAGTCAGATTTAGGTAAAGTGTCTGTTGGAAACACAGTCTTGCAGCAAAATAAGAAACACATGAAAGAGTAAAATGTTTTTTCTGTTTTGTAAAGTAGAAAAGGCACACCCTAGAGCAGGTGTGCCTGCTGGAGCAGGAAGGTTGGACCAGATGATCTCTAGAGGTCCATTGCAACCTTATAGATTCTGTGATTCTGTGATTCTGTGAAAATGCCTTAGGCATTTATTGGACTGGTTCTCAGCAGTGATTGTTACAATGTGAAGAAGACTTTTTTCACCTTTTTCGGCTCTCTAGATGTAAAGACAAAGTAAAAAAAAAAAAGCAAAGAGCAAAATATGAAGAAATGCAATCAAGCACTAACAGACTGTGTATCTCTAATTTTTGTGTATCCCTGATTTTGTGCTTCTAGAAACACGCAGCCAAAACTCAAATCCTTTATCTCTACCTGAAGCTGCAGCCCTATTTCTTAGTTCCTTGCAGAAGGCACAAGAAGGTAAATGTGTATTTTGCTTTACAAGGGTAAAGTTTTCAAAACAGATTTATCACTACTTCATTTGCTAACATTTTAATCTCCTGCATCTTTCTACCATTTACATCTTTAGTTAGATGATTGCTTTTTGCTTAAGGTCGACTATTTTTGGGAATGCAGTTGGGAATAGGGAAGTTGTGAAGGAGAGGGAGCACCATGTGTGCTATGTAGAGTCTGTACTATGCTCCGTGCTGGATGCAGGGACAGTTGTGGTAGCTCATGCAAGGACAGGAATATATCTAAGTTGTGGTGCTTGTCTCCAATCGAGGACAGTGCAAAAAGATAACAGTGCATTAAGAAGAGAAAATCTTCTGAATATGAGAGAGTTAAGCAAAACTGGGAGTTTGTTTGATGAACACTCCATGGAATAACGTGCCTATATTGCAGTGGGACATAGCAGAAGAGTCAAATATAGATTAGCCATTCATGTTCAAAAGATCACTTTCAGGTGATTTTAGAATATTCTTGATTAAGGCAAATATCCGTCTAAATCCCAAACATAATATTTTCTTCTCATGAAAATTATGTGCCTTGTACTAAAATATGTCTCTGCCTCTCAGCAAGTGCAAAACTTCCTGGACTGCGCTGAAAATGAGAGAAGTTGTGATCATTTCTACAGATGTCTGTGCCTCCTACCTAAATAGTCACATTACACTGTGCCTTTATTTACAGCTTATTTTTCCCCATTGTATCTTGTCTTGCAGTTAACGAAGAAACCAGTGATTACCCTGGATACTTGACAGACAATCTATCAAATTGGTGAAATATTCCAAATTTCTTTAGCATTCATATGCTGAAATCATGATTTGAGTGAAAAGAATATTTAATTTCTTCCATCTCCACATAAGTTCCAAAAGAATGATGTACATGTTCATTCCATTATTTTGAAAACAAACTCATTAAAAGTTACCCGTTCTGATAAGGAATCACTTGTGAAGTTCCAGTCATGTTTAGACCATTTTGCATGTGCCACCCGCTGTACTGTCTTAGCTGAAAGAGTAAAATTGTCTTTCTAGACAATTATTTCATTAAAAGCATTTTTAAAAAGCCACTGGAAAGCCTTTTACAACTTTTCACCTAGCTTTATTTTAAAAATTTTTATTTTTGATATAGATAGACTCTTTCACCACTTCATTGTTGGCCCTGCATGTTATCAATAGTCCAAATAAGTCACTGAGATACTGTTGGCAGCAAAGCAGGCAATTCCTTCATGGGCAACACATCAGCACAGAGAATAGGCAACAGTGCTTACTGAGAGCTCAGTGTTACCCCAGAGTTACATGCATTTTCAAACCTACTCTCTGAACAATCCTATTGAACTCCTTCTGCATAAAGACAGCGTGTGTCTGTGTCAAACAGCAGCTGCTATTGTCGGGAGGTAAAATACTGCTGAAGATAGTGGGGAGGCACTGGTTAGGAACCTAGTGTCAAGCATGCCAACAGGCACATCAGGTATTCATGGGATCATTGTTGCACTTTTTGTGGGCATATTTTTTGCACTGAAAATTGGAAGCATACATAAAATAGTTAATTATCATTCTATACTGCTAAGGATCAATTTAACATTATGCAGTTTGGTACCATTACTGCAAAGCCTTCTATAGTTCTCATGATTGAAAAATAGCTACATGATTTTGTGTTCAAGCAATTATGTTTTATTTATTAATCTTTAGCCCTAATTGTGCTTTTCATCTTCCAATGCTACTTTTCTCTGATCTTTCTCATGACAATTAATTATGCTAACTCCACACAAAGAAACATAGCTGAAATAAAAAAGGAATTAAATCCTACCATGAGGTCAAAGGGAATGTTCAGTTATTGTGTATAATTTATAACACTTCATGAAAGAACTTAACTGGAGAAATAGCAAGGCCCTCCTTCCTTTTTGTTTTGTTTTGTTTTTGTTTATAAGTGCTAGTATATTCATCAGTTGCAGTATATAGTAGGTTATTTATGGCATTCACTACAGACTTCATCTAAAAAATGGTATCCACTGAAATCTTTTCATTAATTTAATTGTTTTTTGTTTCAAGCCTACTCTGAATGCCTCAGGTGCATCTTAGTTGTTTTACAGCTTATTTTTTCAGCATAACCTAAAATAAAAAGTCCCAAGACAAGAAGCTTATACATCTTTTGGTTTATCAGTACCATGAAACTCATGTGCCTCTAAATATAAAAATTATATAATATAAAATAATATAGATATAAAAAGTGTATTATTCACATTCCCCACTGACTGATTTCTCCGTGTATTCCTGTAAATCTAAGCACACTCATTTAATGAATTATTTACAAATGCTATGAAGCAGAACAAAACTTCTGCCTTAAAAATGTAATGCTGTGCAACCTGGATATTTTCAATATGGCAATTGCCTATATAGCAGAAAGCTGCTACCAGGCTTGTCACATGACAGTTAGAAATTTGTGGCATTTGAGGGAGACAATCTGTTGTTCTGAATGATCTAAAAGCCATTCCCCCTAAAACTACAAGCTCTAAAGATATAAATGTTTTGCCATAGCTATATTGCCTTCGTAGTGACAGCTAGTCCCAACAGTCAAGGTGGAACTAAAATAAGCTTAGAGACATGGTCGCTTTGGTCCCTGCAGGTCCCTTTTGGAGAAGAATGGGCACAGCATTCACAGTAGTCATGTCTGAAAAGCTGTGGACTTTCTGTCATGGGATGAGTGCTCATAGCACCCTCATGTGTGTTAAAAACCATGCAGCTGAATTTCTGTGTGATGTCACAGGGATTCCCATCTTCCTAGGGAATCCAAACTCCATAGGCATGTCTAAAAGAACCTGCAAACTGGATCATGCATTTGGTCTCTTGTCCAGCAGAAATCAGAGAAGCTGTCTTCATGCCCTAGTGAAACTCTTCCATACTGCATATTGTCTGTTTTGCTTCAGGCATTTAGCATGACTTAAAGTACCTACATAGGAATTGTGTCTTCAAGCACTGAAATGATAATAAAGAGATGTGCATGACCATGTGGCTACCAGGTTAGTCGTAGGCAACAAAAGAAGGAAAGTGCGGAATCATTTTCAGAGGATAATTGGTGCAATTTTGATTATAGGGATTTAAGATAAGATCTTTTTCTTTAATGTAATGGTGCAGTGAAGTCCAAACAATAACACCGAATTTATTGATATTAGTATTTTTTTTTAAATACAGGTTAGCTTTAAAGCAATAACAGTTGAGGGAAAATAACATTTTGAAATGTAAATTCATGTTTTGATGCTAGAATGAATTGTCTTTCAAAAAAGATATATTATTCAGTTAGAAATACAAAGATAAAAATTGAAACAAAATATTGCTTAACTATCAAAAATATTTTTCACCAACATATCTATGTTTATCCTTCCATATTTTTGAGAGTTTTTTTTCTTTTTATTTTCAAGATTTTGACTTTTCATTATGATTTATAGCTGGTCCTTTTTTTAAAATATCTGTCCAATATTCACATGTCTTTTTGCTGTTTCACTTGCCTTTTAAATTTTCTTTTGTTGAAAGTCTCAACCATTACACTCTTTGACTCTGCAAAGGAACTTATTGAGATAAAATCATTCCAGGGGAGAATCTATACTTCCAAATTGACAAAATGCAGTTATTCTCCACTCTGAAAACTGCATAAGGAAAAATATTTGCAATATATTTTTTTTCAGAATTTTCACACCAAAAATAACTACTCACTCGTTGATTTTAGTTACTTTAAAATAATGGGACAATGGCAGGTCTTTGCAAATCGTAATTCAGCTCATTTCTATAAAAATATGGGCCTGTTCTCTGAAAATACTCATTTTTTTAGATATTTAGAGTGTCTTAAGAATGAAATGACAATTTAAAAATTGATTTCAGGTAGCCAAAAATATAGATAAGCACCATCACTTTTTTATGATGTCTAGTAAAATCTATCTTATCTAGTATCAGTTAAGCATTTAAAAGTAGAAGACAGAAGACTAATCAAAGCTGGCCATCCCCTTAGAATTGACAGCAAAGGTAAACACTTGCAAAGGTCAGAGTATCTTACTTCCTGAAGAACAGGTTGAATCAACTCCTGGAAACCTTGAAAATCATGAGAAATCCTTGATACACAAACTCCTAAAAATACAAGATGGATCTCCTTAGTGTCTTCGTATTAAGATCTACTTAAGAAGATCTTGTCCAGGCATTCTCTGTGTCTCTAAGAATGGAAGTATCTTTAGAAGTATCTGTAAGACAATCTAGATGCCTAGTTCTCATTATGAGGTTTAGTTATTCCCTAAGCACTTTAAAAGTATTAAGAGATAAGATCTCTTCTGAAGTGAAATGGATCAATGACAAACAGGACAACTGGCAGAAATAAGGTTACTTGCTTCTAACTGTTTCCACATTGCTCTATGGCACGTAGGTTTAGAGGGCATTCTTGACCCAAGTCACATTAATATGTGACCCTCCCCAAACCACTTTGTTCATAAATTTTCTTTAAGTCAGGAAAAAGAACACTGAGACGTACCAGAGGTATCAGAAAATAGTGTCTACTGTTTATTGTGGGTCTAAAGGACTTCAGAAAGATTACTTCATCTGCTTCTAAAAACTAAAATGTCCACTGCATAAGACTGTATTTTTCCACAGGAAGTATGTTTTACAACTGCATCAAGACACTTCTGTGTGCTGTAAAAAAAAAGATTTTAAATGATGTAAATTTACAATAAGATAAACAGCATGAGGAAGAAAGACCATTTTCTTTTCAATTTGTCTTTTTCAACCCTGCCAAAGTTTCCCCAGTGTAACACTTTTTTTGTCTCTAAATATTCTGTGCTGGTTTAAAGTTCATATTAGCTTGGGGAGGGAAAAGGGGGAGACATAAATGGAGCAGGGATTTATCTGCAGCCATAATGGAGCTATCAGCATGGACTATGATTAGTATAAATAATTATGCAGAAAAAAAAGTAGTATCTGCAGTACATAGAGGCTCATGAGGGAACTGTTACATTCTTTAGGTTTATTAAGCGTGGGAAAGCTGTTCTATCTCCAAGAGGGACAGAAGAATTGTCATTTAAACTACTTGTATGGTAAAATAACATTAGATTAACCAACAGTGTAGCTCAAGTAATATTTAAGATTCCCCTAATTATACCACTTTGTCCTTTAATGCAGAGCTTGCCAAGTCTACAGGAGAAATTGTTGAGCGGATGGAGACCCTGCCAGGGTGAGAGCAATGAATTCAGTTCCTATATTCTCCATGCTGCTTTTTCTTTCCTTGCGGCAATACTCCAAGGGAAAAGGGAGACTTGATGTTTTGCCGATCCCTTTCAGCTTCCTCATCCTCGTCGTATCTTTCATCCTCGTCTTCATCTTCTGCTTCGCTATGTTGAGGGCTGGAATGCTGAGAGACAGAGGGTGATGGTGGCACTGATGAAGGCCTGGGGTACCTGAAACCTTCCGTCTGATAGAGAGAGAAGCAAGTTATAAATATTATTACAGTGTTTCTCATTTGACTGCATACAAGAATTTAAGCCTGTCGGCACTGCTAGGCAAAATATTAGTGATGAGATGTAGGCTAGACCTGCTCTGCACTCTGAATCTAAATTCCCTTGAATGCAGATTCCCTCAGTCCTTCTATCCAGCAAGTATATCTAATGATATGGTGACCTTCCAGCACTGCCTGCTGCAAAATATGAATCAATATATTTATTAAGCCTTAAAAACTCACTTCAAAGGAGGTTTTACCTCACTCCAAAGGAAAGATAGACCAAATCCTTCTGAATCCACAGTCAGAATGCACTTGCAAAAATTTAGAATTCATTTGCGATATTAAAACAGTTTCCTAGTTATACTGTTAATTTCTGCAAAAAAAATTACAGCCATAGAATAGGATTTTGGCCTGAGCCTCTTTACTGCATATTATATCAAAAATTGAGCTGGTAACTGGAGGTGTCTGGAAATTTGGTTTCAAATTCAAATTTATATTAGGATTGAACAACCTTCATTCTGAAATTAATGCTGATAGACATTATACAAGAACTGATTGCATGCGTGGGCCTTTATTAGGACCCCCTGCAGTTCCTGCCATGGCCTCCTTCCTACATCCCCTTTTCAAATGAAAACAATGCTTTGTCTTTTGTATTCTAGAGTATCCTTCCACAGCTCTCCTTTTATTGGGTTGCAGAATCTCTCCATGGTCTTTTAGCAGCAGCAAAATTAGAAGCTACCAGTCTTCTAAAAGGGACACCAAGGACCATTTCCTCAGCTTGTCTGAAGTGGCAAAGATCCAGCCATGTCATTCTAAATCACCTGGAGAACTATCCCTATATTGTACCTGCTGTTCCTGTTGTCTGACACCATTACAACTCCACACTGGAACTTGGTTTTGTATCTGTGACATCCTGCTCCCCTTAAGCTGTGTCTGTCACTGTGTTGTCTCCCTCTCTTTCTCTGCAGAGCAGCTAAAAGGCAGATGAAGTCATCTTTGGAAGCAGACTTTACCTTTGGTGGAGCACTTGGTTCCATTTCAAATTTGTCAGGGAATGTTCTGCTGAGGGCCAAGTGTCTGGCATGCATGTAATACTGAAACATAAAAGAGAGATCTTTGAGAAGAAATCTTGCATAGATTTAAGCAGGAATGAAAGAGCATAAAATGTGTTTCTTCTCAAAGATGAGAGAACAAAAGCTGAATATGTTTTCAGACGAGGAGGATCCAACTGATATTTTCACTTGTAATGAACACATTGTTGTGAAGTAGTGAACCACTCATGTCAGACTCACAATGCAGCAGAGTCTGGATCAGAAGCCAGATAAGGGTTCTGTAAGATTTAAGGTATATCCATGTGGAAACCACCACTCCTTTCAGCTTAGTAAGCCACATACGTTCTGTACTCTTTGTGATAGAACTGACTCTTTTTAATCAGGAAAATGTACATTTTTAAGAATCCATACAGATAAACTTTGCAGAGTCATTCCTGCATAGGAAACATGCTTATGACTTTTTTGATACTCGGTATTTATGAATTTGGCAACTCAGTTGGTTTTACAGAACTTCAAATCCACTATATTCACCAGTCTCCATCACTTGCACTTAAAAAATACCTTTTTGTGTGTGAGCCTTATACTGGGCTGGACTCACATAAACAGAATGGTCCTCACACAGATATGAGAAGAGGACCATGTCCAGTATAGCCAAAGGGCTGATACACCTGCATCCATTCCTTTTCTTCTGTGGGCTTGACAACCCTGGTTTGCCTGGGCCTTTTTAGTGTATGGTACTGCAGCATTTTCTAAGTTAAATTAAAAAAACGTTTTTGCCTTTAAGGCACAGATGTGGTTTAGAAAAGCAGAAGAGCCACAAGGCCCAGTAGTATTTTGGGAAGAATAGGCAAGATTTTTTTAAGAGTCCAGACGATTTTGGAGCACAGATCCTACTCGCTTAGTATGGAGATGCCAGTGTTGACAGACACACAAGCGTTTTGAATTGCCTTTAGCGCCAGGGATGCAAAGACCACAATGTCTTTGGCTTCTGCTCTAATCTATTGAATGAAATCAAATCTCTCCTTAACACTGGAGAAAGAAAGCATAACACTGAAATGTAAAGTCAGGTTTTGACTGTGATGCCTTTGACAGGTGCTTTTCAGAAGAGAGTTGCTTCCTTTAATTGCAGCCTGATGCTGAAGACTGTTAATCAGACACTATCCATGTGCAATTTTTTACATCTCTACTACATAGTTTCACACACCCTGCCTAAGTATCTCCAGTCCAACAGGTCTGAAAGCCTCTCGGTTCGGTTTCTTTGGATGATCCTCTGGCGGCGGGACTGCTGGCAAAATCCATACAGGATCTGAGTCAGCTGGTTGCATGACTCGTCAGGAGAGCGGAACCTCCTGTCAACTATGTAAATTCCTGAAGGACACAAAAAATGGAAAATATGAGTGGAATTGCAAATGTATCTGATTGCCTACATTTCTAATTCAGCTTCTGTTGCACACGTTTTACAAACATTAAACGTATTGGATGTCTTTTTTAATGTGAGAAGTTAAAGAGTTACTGGAACTGTTGTTTCTATTCTTATGTCACAGGAAACTGCAGAAAAATGTCTATCTTTTTTGTATTTTACCTTTCTTTACTTTTCCAACTGAAGTCATCAAATTATTCATAACTCAGAGATTTTGCTGCTGTTGTTGCTTAAATTTGTCCGAAAATACTTAAGAACTTAGGGATAAAGATTTGTCACTTTTACACCCCAAATTTTTTTAAATATTGGCTTTTTTTTAATGTCTCATGCTTTCATAGTTTGTGGTAGAATTTAGAAGTGTGGTTGGTTATAATTAGCCTGTAGGACAGAGTCTATTTTCAGTACAAATACTAATGTCTTTCACAGAATTGTCTAACTCATTCGTGAACTGGTATAAAATTCTGGCAGAGAAAGGGCCAAGGTAAAATTTCCCAGAGTCACTTTTTGCCTCTTCCGTTACATCAAGGTATTGATAAAAAGAGTAAAATAGGCTTCAGCTATCTAATGTATAAGGCAAATTGCCAGCTACCTTAACTGAGGTGCCTGGTTTCCTCTAAGATTATACAGTGAGTTGTTTCAACGCCCACATCTATGCTTTGTCAGAGAAGCGCAAGTGGCACATACCCTTGGTCTGTGACCGTTCTGAAGGCTCTCATATATATAATCACGCAGGCAGGTTCAGATATAATCAGCAACTGGCTTTATCCCAGCAATCCTCCTATTGCACATGTTAACTAACTCCTTACTCAGTGGAGACAAGTCTTACTGGCCCTGGAAAGGTTTGCTGAAGTCCCAGTATATCCTCTTAGACTATTTAAAGAGAAGTAGTTCACGGCTTCTTTGAAAAGGAAAACATGTTATGGTGTAACCAGAGGTACTGAGGGAAGTGCTGAGGAATTCTAGAGGAACGATGAGGAATGCTGGGTTTGAGCTTGAATAGCGCCTTCAGTATAACCAGATATTTAGAGTTCACAGAATCACAGAATGGTTGAGGTTCGAAGGGACCTCTAGAGATCATCTGGTCCAATCCCCCTGCTCCAGCAGGGACATCTAGATCACGTGGCACAGGGTGGCATCCAGGCGAGTTTTGAAGACCTCCAGAGAAGGAGACTCCACAAACTCCCTGGGCAGCCTGTGCCAGGGCTCTGGCACCTTCACAGTAAAGAAGGTCCTCCTCACATGGAGATGGAACTTCCTGTGTTGCACTTTGTACCCGTTACCCCTTGTCCTATCATTGGCCACCACTGAAAAGAGCTTGGCCCCCTCCTCCCTACATTCTCCCTTGATGAAATTATACATGTTAATAAGATCCCCTCTCAGCCTTCTCCAAGCTAAATGGGTCCAACTCAGTCTCTCCTCATACAAGAGATATTCCAGTCCCTTAATCATATTTGTTGCCCTCTGCTGGACCCTCTCTAGGAGCTCCACATCCCTCTTACACTAAGGAGAACTGCACACTATTCCAGGTGCAGCCTCCCCAGAGCTGAGGAGAGGGGCAGAATCACCTCCCTTCACCTTCTGGCAACACTCCTCCTCATGCAGGCCAGGATCCCATTGGCCTTCTTGGCCATGAGGGCACACTGTTGACTCACTGTTAACTTGATGTCAACCAGGTCTCTCAGCTCCCTCTCTGTGGAGCTGCTCTCCAGCAGGCTGACCCCTAATCTGTACTGATTCCTGGGGTTATTCCTCCCCAGGTGCAGGACCCTGAACTTGTCCTTGTTGAACCTTATGAGGTTCCTCTCTGCCCAACTCTCCAGCCTGTCCAGGTCCTTCTGGATGGCAGCACAGCCCTCCGGAGTGTCGGCCACTCCATCCAGCTTGGTGTCGTCTGCAAACTTGCTTAGGGTGCACTCAGTGTCCTCCTCCAGGTCATTGATGAACAGGTTCATCAGCACCGGGCCCCCTACTGACTCCTGGGGGACACCACTGTCCACAGGCC
>JAUBOD010001117.1:272022-288996 GCA_032353885.1 Nothura maculosa | reverse complement strand
CTGGTTGACACCAAGTTAACCGTGAGTCAGCAGTGTGCCCTCGTGGCCAAGAAGGCCAATGGGATCCTGGCCTGCATGAGGAGGAGTGTTGCCAGAAGGTGAAGGGAGGGGATCCTGCCCCTCTCCTCAGCTCTGGGGAGGCTGCATCTGGAATAGTGTGCAGTTCTCCTTAGTATAGGAGGGATGTGGATTTCCTAGAGAGGGTCCAGCAGAGGGCAACCAAGATGATTCAGGGACTGGAATATCTCTTGTATGAGGAGAGACTGAGTTGGACCCATTTAGCTTGGAGAAGAGAAGGCTGAGAGGTGAACTTATTAACATGTATAATTTCATCAAGGGAGAATGTAGGGAGGAAGAGGCCAAGCTCTTTTCAGTGGAGGCCAGTGATAGGACAAGGGGTAATGGGTGCAAACTGCAACACATGAAGTTCTATCTCCATGTGAGGAAGAACTTCTTTTGCGAGGAGGAACTTCTTTACTGTGAGGCTGACAGAGCCCTGGCATAGGCTGCCCAGGGAGGTTGTGAAGTCTCCTTCTCTGGAGGTCTTCAAAACCCACCTGCATGCCACTCTGTACCCCGTGCTCTAGGTGTCCCTGCTGGAGCAGGAAGATTGGACTAGATGATCTCTTGAGATCCTTTCCAACCTCAACCATTCTGGGATTCTGTGATGACTTTGGGTTTCAGGCTCACAGAATTTTCGTTCAGGACATGCAGCTTTTTAAGCATTAATCTTGTTTGCCTAGAAGGCAATTTTTCTGATGACAGTGATAATGACAGTTTTGTACCAACTTAATCGATACCTAGCCAATTGAAGCTGCTGAGAAGCAGGAAGAGGTATTGCCATCTGTTTTCTCAATGACTGCATGTAGTGAGTCCTAAAGACTTTTTATTACAGTTGTATACAGTGTATCCTCCCAACCTACTATTGTAACATCTATTGTGCTATGTTATGTTACCTCAGGTCACATCACATCATGTCACATCATATCACATTATCTTTTCAGAGCTCTTTGGAGACAAATATTTAGCAGAGACTACATTATGACATTAGTAGGTATGCTGGGAAGTATAGAAAAACAGCTGAGTGATCCTCATGTTTAAAAGCCATAATACTGAGAAAAAGTGATGTTTCATTGTCAGAGATGCTATTATGCTATTACTCTGCATATCAAAAGACGGTTTGGAAGAGAAGCAATTTGCAGTTTTAGCTTTCACTTTGAATAAGGCAACACAGATGAAGTAATAGCTAATAGGGCTAACACCAGAGATATTTTGAGACAAAAAATTTGGAAACATGAAAGTGTGAACTGATTGCTTCTGCAGGTAAGATAGTTGTGAAAGTGCAGGAAAGGATTTATTTCGACAGTTGATTTAAACATGAAAGAACAATTAAATACTTAACATTAGATTTCTGACTTGAAACAGCAAATTAGAATATCTGTTAAGTGACTGATGTTAATCCTGGAAGGGAAAATTAGGGAGAAAGTATTCTAGCAGTATTTTATTGTATGTCTATCAAGAATTTCACTGTGATCCCGTTTATTATTGAGCTACATTGAGATGGTTTAAAGAAATTCAGCTTTTTATCTATAATGGAAATTACATAACGTACCTTTACTCTGTCTGTTCGATTGTTGAAGAGGCCAATGCGCCGGATGGTGTTGAGGATTGGATCGTTGCCATCATCAACCATGTTGTGGGTGGTCACTGGCGGCAGGCAGTGTCGCTAAAGAAAGTAAAGACATTTTATGGCCAAGGAAAGCTGTTGGGAAAGGTCCTGTTGTTACTCTCTTAGGCTAGTGAAAGACAGTGGAAATTGTGCATTTGACTTGAAGAAGATTTATCCTTTCATTTTAAGATACGAATGTTATGATCCTATAATGCTGTCTCCTATGTAACCCAACCTTCAAATGAGGTCATAAAAGCTGTCATAGGACTTGTTTCATTTATGGCAAAACAAATGCATATGTACCAACTTTTAGAAAGATCTAAACTTTAATTTTTAATTAATGTAATTTTTAATTAATGTAATTTTTAATTAATTAATGTAATTTTAATTAATTTAATTTTAGTTTTGGGGCATTGATCTTATCTCTCATCAAGAGGCTGTTTTTACATATTTCATTAAAATGGAAAAAAAATCAGGCTTTGGAAACAGACATGAAATAAAACAAGAACCAAAACAAACAAAAAATGACCTAGTGACAGTGCAAAGACATTTTACTTAATGCAGAAGAAAAGAAAAAGATTTCTGGCCAGTGTGTGACTGTAGAAAGATGGATTTCCCCAATCATTTTAGGTCTTATTCTCATTAAAAACAATCACAACTCAGTTTTAAATTTTACCTATGAAAAATAAATTTGTTGAACTTATTTTTCAGTGCAAACACATCACAATATGTCATACACAATCCTTATACATAATCAAGTTTATCATTTGTACTGGATATTTGTATAAATAATAACTATTGTCTGACCTGAGTGGAAAAGATGGCTCTTTTCATAATGGTTATATCATCCCGGTCAAGAATCTTGTTCAAGTCTGGAATTTCTCCTCTGTAGATGCAATACAGAGCCTGTTTTACCAAATGGCTTATTATCAGTCCTTCCAAGTTTATGAGCTCACATTAAAGTTGTGTAAAGAAAATGAAAAAACAGCAGAGTCCACTGTGTCAATGTCTAAGTTTTTATATTAGTATTCTCTTTATTCTCTTTATATTAATTCTTTTAATATTCTCTCCCATATTTTTTTAAATATTCTTTTTTTACTATTCTCATTCCTATCTCTGATACGGAATAACATCTGAACTTGCAGACGTTCCAATTAGCTTCCAATGAAGTTGAAAGACTGCTTTTTTGCTTTTCAGATAGACCTTAGTTTTGCTGATTTTGCTAATCATTTTGGTTGTGTTTCACTTCCAGCTCACCCTAAGGGTATTTTGAAACAAAATGAGCAAGCCACTAATCCACATTAATCCACTTTGTCTTCACTGATATTTTGAACTGAGATAATTTAATTTTGCCAAGTAAGCCATGGTGTTAATTAAGACTTCCATATCACTTAAGGCTCTTTGCACAATGGGATGCTAATACCTTAGGTTTTTGTTTCTTTGCTTTTGTTTTTAATTTTGTGACTTAACTATTGTACAAATAACCTGTATATGGAGCAAAGGGTCCCATATCCTTCTCCTATGTCTTTTCCTATCTACCACAAAATCCTCTTAACACAAGCAGGAGAAGCACAGAAGCACCACAGATGAGCCAGAATATATGGCTCCTCAAGGCTCAGCAGTGACCTACACACTCACTTTAACAAGGCATTGTAGAGTTTCTTTCCAAATTTTTCTTTCACGGATTGCGCAGTATCCCTAGGATAATAAATAAATATATGTGTAAAAAAGGCAAATCTGGACAAAGACAGAATAAAAGAGATTGCTGCTGTTGGGAAGTAAAATGTGCTTTCATGTATACTGATGGAACAAAGAATGCAGAAGCAGACAGAACTCTGGTTCTCAGAGGTCTTTTACCCGACCAACAACCATACTGACTGATTTTAGCACAGCTGAGGATCTGATTTACATCCAAAGAAAAATGCACTGCTAAAGCCAAGAGTGAAATTCAGTAGTAATTAATTCCAATATGTAAGATGTTAATCAGAGAGGGTTTTTAAAGAAAGCTATTTCCCTCTTTATTTTCCTAAATTAAACCATAACTTTCCATAAATTAGTGAGCCAGGAAATTTCCTGGAAAATTCAGGCCTGTGTTTTAAATTAATAATAAAATCTGTGACAGACAAGTGTTATATTTTAGTTGTGAAAGCACTCCAGGGAAGAGTTATTCTAAATATAAAACAGGAATTTAAGTTATCCTGCCCATAGATGGAATATCAGAGTGCTTGAAAATACAGGTGAAGATGCTCCTCTCCAAATCACAAATGCATTTTCAATTCAGCTCAAATGCCCACTCTCCTGGAAATTTTCCAGCTCTTCTAATTTCTAAGAATTTGACTTCCAACTGAGACAAAATTTGTTAAGTAAAATTTTGAACTTGGTTGCATTGGGAATTCACATAGGTGTTTTTAATCACTCTCTCCCAACTCGTATAGTCACAACGGTGTTAATGTTGGGTGAGTTACAAAGTGTCCAGATGCCAGATCATTGACCCAGTTCCCAGCAAGCTAGTCCCCTCTTGACCATGAATCATGCCATGAACCATCTTTGAAACTTACCCAGATAGGAGAGTGCTTTTTCAGCAGCACAGGAAACAGGGATTTTATACCCCTGATAAATCATCTCCTGTCCACGATAACTGCAAGCTTCTTATTGTATTTAATTTCTCTGGCATCCTTAAAAACTAACATCTTGCTGATGTCAGGTTGTTTTATCCAGCAGATGCAGATAATGACCCTGACAATACTGCACATATCTTTTGCTTTTCCCTGAGTAAACTGAGAAGAATAGCTGGAAGCAGTATTTTTTACAACTTTCACATCTTTAAGGTTATCCTCACTCTTATTGTTCCTGTATTACTAAATATCCAGAGAAATAACCACGTAGTTGAGCTAAAACAGGCAAATCCTTTTGCATGTTTCATTGCATCTCATCTCATTTCATTTTATTTCATCTCATCATTCCTGATCTGTCACCTATTATTTATCTTATTCCGAGCATAGCTCTTTGTACTCCCAGCTCACAGAGCTGCTTTAGAGCCACAGCCTTATTACATGCCCTATTACAGCAGTGGCTCACTGCCCACTGAATTCACTGCATGCCCTGCTTTGCTTCCAGAGTATTTCCAGCTGGATTGCCCATTCTTGAGTACAAAGTTCTCATTAAAACCTCTATCTTTCTTTTAACCATCCAAAGGTTAGGCTAGCAGTGTGGCCCCCCCACAAGTGCCCAGATAATAATAGCCAATTTCTGAGGATTATTTACTTCACCCATCTTAGATACTCTCCTATGTGGTATAGGATGGATCACCATTTGGAATGAACCATCACTCTCTAGCAGAAGTTTAGACAGCTCACATGCATATTTTTGGGTAGTCCAAGTTAGACAATTAATTCCAACCTATCTTTGTGGTGCTTGTTTCCAGAGTGGTAACCAGGTTAAACATTTCCTGGCAGTTCCAAGAAGTTACTGTGGGGTGACAGAAGAGGCAATCTAGAGAGCAGATTGATTTCTCCTACCTGCCTTCCTTTCCAGATATGGTAAAAACCTTGTTGTTATCATCTCTGTTCTACTATTTCTGTCACTATTATTGTGCAATTTTAATACCAATTACTCTGAAGACTTCAGGTTGTGTACCAAATATTGAGAAACTCAGCCAGAGACCCTCTGCTGGAGGCAGCTAGTATGGTAACAACAAAAATAGTATCCTCTTAAACAGCGCTTTTTGCTCACAGATATCTAAGCCATTTAGATTTCATTTTATAAACCTAGAATGGTCACTGGAAAGAGGGTAAACACCATGGAAATAGACATAAAAAAAAAGAAACTATCTTTTGCTGCTTTTAGTCTCCAAGCTTTAAGACCAGCGTCTTTGCTTCTGCAGCAGTTTAACTGCTCTAACTGCCTGAGAAGCATGTTTTCATTTCTCCACTTAGATAATTCATCTGTGAATAAGTGATGTCGGAGTGATATAACAGTTTTAACAAAATCAATCCTTGATATTCTACCACTGATTTCCTTAATGAATTCGACCCTTTGTGTTACAGAGTCTCTCCGTCTAAAAGTACCTCACAGCACCCATTCATTCTTTGGGGAATTAAAGTGTTTAAAGGGTTATTGGAAGAGGAGGTTACAAGGTCCAAAATGAGAATAGCAGTTACCAGAGCTGCTTTCTGACTGCTTGTCCTTTCAGAGTTTCCACATTGAAATTGTTTGTCTTTGCTGGCATGATGAAGAAAACAACAACTGTAACATCGTTCTTATGAACCTACATGGACACGAGATGGAGAGAAAAAATATCATATCACTATAGGCTATCACAGACCTCTTTAATATAGATTTGGTTACAGCAAAACTCATTTCACTTTCACTGATTGTCCAGAGGATCCTACCCCTTCTCCTTTACCTGTGAAGTTTCTGTTAAGTCAGAGACGGTGCAGGGTAAGTATAAGTAAGCAGAATTTACACAATTCTAGATTGGGCAATATGGGACTTCCTCACTTCTCATGGCTTATAGACTGTAATTTAGGATGTGAAGATAGACTGTCAAAAAAAACCATACACATATTTTCTCATCTGATACAAAATACTTTCATTCAAAAAGGTGAGAAATGTTCTTTGAATGGCTAATCTTGAATGAAATTAGGTTCTGGAACATATCTTGGAACAGTAACATAATCCATGCTCATCTCATGGGAGAAGCAAGACCCAGTACATCTTCTACAGTGCTGTGGCTCAAACCTAGCTCCAGTTGCCTGTGACTTATCATCTGCCAAGCTTCTCACTGAGGTCACATTAGTCTTTAGGTACAGTAACAGACAGCTGGTATTGCTGCTTATCAATATTTATAGTCAGAGCTGTGCAAATGCCATTAAAAAGTACCTGATGTTATACAGCATTCCAAAACATTAGAACTCAGGTGTCTGGCAAAGTTGTGGAGGAAACAATCAAGTTATACAAGGTGAACTGTTTGCTGGTAGGTGGATTAAGTATTTCCAGTGAGCCCATAGACTTTAATTCTTTGTTAACAGAAAAAAAGATATTAATAGATGGTGATGGTAGAAAAAGAATACTTTGGCTTTGAACATTAATGGCTTTGAAACAAATAGTTTATTATTCATCAGGCCTCTGCCATTCTTTGAATTTTAGGCCATGATTCCCAGCCAATAATACTCAAAGTTTTCTAAGAATATGTTCAGATCCTAATGAGATAAATGATTGACTTAAAAAGATGGTTTAAAAATATAACATGAAAAGGTAATTCTATCTGCCTTCTCTTGTTTAGACTTTTAAAATGCATTCCTGATTCACATTTTCAGTCCTTTTCAGTACAAGGGAGGTGACCATAGATTACTTTCTTTAACCATTAAATAATTATTTTATTTCTAAGTAACAGAGATTTTTATATATTCTGATGATTTAGGGAGAAAGCTTTATGAAAGCTCCAAGGATAGCACAGTTACTATCCTACAAACCAAAGTACAGCATGGAAATTCTTGCATGTGGCTCCTCTAGCATGGAAAGTTCTGCCTAAGTTCTATGTTCTCTGCATTTTCAAAAGCTTTCTTACCCTCAGCAGAAAGTTTAGTCTTGATAAGGCCTCTAGAAACATATCAGCACCTTTGTTGGAAAACTCATACCTTCCAGCAATGAAGAAAAACAAAGTATTTTCAAGATTGAAGTCAAGGTGGCTGAAACCAAGCAAAGAAAGAGATAAGTATTAAGTGTTTCAAAATATGATCAAACAACATGCACATCAAACAAAATCATGTTTTGCATTACAAACAAACTACAGCACCAGAGCTGGACTCTAGAATTCTTTCAGTTTCTCACTGAGAAATCCCAGACAGACATTTGACTAAGTTAATAACTAAGTTGATAACTGATCTAGGAAATACTTTTTCACAGTCATTCTGCTTTAATTTTAGCTTTAAATAGTGTTGGACAGCTACTGTTAATTTTGATAAGTAAAAGCATACCCATAAAAATGACCTCGAATGAACTCTTGGATCCTAGCCTTGTACATGGAATGCAAATTCTGAAACTCATGAATTGCTGAAAATTTCTTAATGTTCAAGCCATTTGGGGTGACAACATCTGGAAAAGCAGAGAAAAGAGAGGTAGACATCTTACGAGAAATCTTTAAAGAAAGAACCAGTGTGTCTTTCCATTACAAATATGTGAACAGGTAAGGTATTCTTACTAGGCATTGGTAGGGAACAGCACTGGGAACTAACACCAGGACTTTTGTCATTCCAATGACTGGGCAACAGTCATCATAGCTCGTACACATTGTTGATGCATGCAACTGAACTGCATGGCTGAAGTTCCATATGGCTTGGGCATACTCCACAAAGCCATTCCATGAGGCTCTCCACTATCTGTAGAGCATTAAAACAGCTTTGCAGCATTTTGACATTGGAATAGGCCATACCAAACACTAGAATCCCCCCACAATATTTCAGAAAGCTTTGGAAGATACTTCATCTTATCTGCACAGAAGTTATACCACTGAAACTAGCCATTTCTTGTGTAATACATCTGTATTTTTTTGTTCTTAGTATTACTGTTTCCTGCTTTATCAGTATAGATGGAAAACTTCTGAAAGCAGAAGTTGTTTTGTACTACACACTTGTTCACTACATGGTACAACAGAGTGCTGTTCGAACAGGCCTTCTGAGGATTTACTGGAAAAGAGAGAATATAAGAAACATTTTTAAAAGGACTACCTTTCAGTAATCTGCTGGATTTCTCAAAAACAGGCATAGAATAGTATTATTTACATTTCTCACTTACAACTCACTTCTCACTTAATTATTATACTTTATTTACAACTCTCCTCACAGTTTTCAAAGCGTTTTATGATTAGAATTTATTCATTTCCAGTGAGGAAATGAACAAATTTCTAAGAAAGAGGTAGGAAAGATATAGCTCATTCCAAACAAAACTGAAATTCAGCCATCCTTTCATCTTCTAGTAAAGCATATTAACTATTTAAGAACTTGCCTAAATCTAATTAAAGGGAAAGAATGCCATTTTCCTTCTAAGTTGGTTCATTGAGAAAAATATACCAAGAAATGAAATAGGGGGCAGTTCTTCGGCAAATTTCACAGTTCCTCAAATATTTCACAGTTAGAAAGTGATTTCAGTAGAATTTACCAGTCTGCAACAACAGAAATTACTCAAGTGAAAATGCTCTTTAGCAAGAGGTGTTATTTATCAGAAGATTTACTGGTATTGATTTCATAGAACAACTACTGGCAAATGTCGTCAGCGTTCTAAAAACTACGACTCCTAACTGTGTGCATTTTTTTACCTCAGTTTTATGCATTATCTATAGGGTGCTTCATAGCAAATCATTCCTTATTATCATGCATCTACATATTCATGTAGGCAAAAGAGTATCTACTTTGATTTGAATATGTGTGATTAACATTCACATCAGGGCTACTGATGGTAGCATGATCTCTTTGTCTGCCTCCAGTTGAGCAGTTGAACATTACTGCCTTTGTAGAGTCTTCAATGAAGGCTCCCTGACATTCAGCATTTCTCATCTCTTCTCCCAAAGGCAGAGGTTTGTGTGTCTACAACATGAAGCATCTCACCTATTACAAGACTATCTCTTACTTCTGGAGTTACTAACAGAGACTTCTTTAAAACACCTATGGTTTCTTCGGCTGAAAACATTTTGAGATGCTTTTGAAATAAGTGCAATCAGTTATCCATGTGCTATACAAACCAAAACAAAATACCCTGGTCACTTTTAATGACTTACTTAAAAGTTATAGTCTACTTTAGCAGCATTTATTTGAAAATCTGTTTTTCAGAGGTCAAATGCTCTGCTCTTGAAAGTCATTTCAGAGATAAGCCAGGATAGATGAATAAACACCTGAATTACTTTTAAGAAGTATCTTTCATGATTATCACTCGATTAAGAGCCTGTCAGTAATAAGGCAAAGGATCAAATGGACAATTTCTCTGTTATTCTGATGCAGGATCTGATGCAGGATGTAGCTTGAAGCGTTATAGTTACTAGAGTTATCAGTCCTAAACCTTAATTTTCAAATCACCTAAAAAAAACCTACTAAGAAAACCCAAAATAAAAAGCCCACCAAAGCTATTTGAGTATTGTTATACTCAAAATAAGCATCAAGATGGTGAAAACAATCAAAGAAAATAATCTTAATATTGTTTTGTAGTTTTTCCCCGTGACATATACCTGCAGATGAGGGATCATGTTTGTCCTTTACAAAGCATTATACTGATTTATGCAGTACTTTAGTGACATGTCAAAGCAGGATCATTACCTTACTCAAATCTCATGCACCGAACATGACAAGGTTTGTTAATAAGTACTGTGTATGAGACTAATTTAATGGAGAAAACCAGACAAACTTTTGGGCACTTTAGTGTATCGACTAGCTGGTTTAATGAAAAACATTTGTCATGGTTAGATCCCAAGAGCATAACCCCATTGCCACTCCTACCTGTGAGAGATATAGAGACATTAATTGCATTGATTTATGGTTTGTTTTTCAGCTTCTTATCTCTTTCAATACCAAGTAAAGAAAAACAGCATTAGCATTGGTAATCAAATCACATCTAACATTCTTTTTCACAAGAAGGCTTTTTTCCTATGTTTCTACAAAAATATGTCACTCATTGCTATCAAAACAATACATTTTAGACTCCATATAAGTTGGTGAGATGTATTAGAAAGACTCCAGCTTCCACTTTCATCAGGTAATCTGAATGCACTGTTATCACTAGGAGACTTAGTATATACACAAGCCTCATGAGGCATAGTTATCTCTGAAAAGAAAGCCTAATGTCTATGGAGCTAAACTAATGCCCTCATGAAATGGTGCAGTTACTAAATGGTGTTGAAAATGATTTCTCCTGGATTAGATGTACTACTATAATCTACTTCAAATGACTTTGCACCTTTTTTGAAGATTGGTTATTTCCTGAAGTGTAGCCAGATAAACGTATGTGTGCCTTGCTTTTCATGATGTATGCTTGTCTCTGTGTATCATTTTCATTTAGCTGGAGAAAATCTAGGTGCTGAGAGGAAATAGTATAGGAAAACAATCCAGGTCTTACCAGGATTTCTTTTAAGCATGTGCTCTGCTTCTATAGCTGTTATCTCTGAGACTGTGGTGAACACATGGGCACAATGTACAGATGCCCGTTCCATACAGTAACGATGGTAAATCTGTCTCTCTCCTGCTTCCTTGTCAATGTCAAACTGTTGAACATCAAAACAAACAAAGAAGACACCTGAATTATATGCTACTTCAAACTTATTTTTTTTTAAGTCTTGTTTTCCTCAGAATTACGTTCTTAGTCTGCCTGCTTTTTGAAATATTTTATTATCTTAAAAGACTTTGAAGGAACAAGATTAGTTTCAATTCCTGCACATTTGTTAAAAAAAAAAAAAAAAAAAAAAAGAGAGAGAGAGCTGAGAAAAAGACAGAGACTCAGATTAATGATTCTGCAAAAAGTAAACATCTGAAATATTTGTGGCTTGCTGGCTAGCCACATTTTGTGCTGCCTTCTGCCTGGGCATTTTGAAGAACGTGGGAGAGAGGGGAAATTGAAAGTAACTGAAGGTATATAGACAGAGAGATGAAAAACAGAATGAGGATAAAGAGAGGATCTGAGGACTAGGTATGCAGGAGTTAATGCTGTGGAGAGGTGGGATGTAAGGACTCAGTCACAGATCCACAGAAAAACAATGAAAATAGAAAATATCATATTTTCTAATATTCAGAAGTGCTGTTTCATCACTTCCAACACCATTACTTTCCTTTGGTTAAACTATATTAATTTCTAGAGAGAAACCTAAGTTAATCTCCTAGATAAAAACACCCCAAGCAAATAAGAAGTAAATAATAGAGATAAAAGGTACACAATAAACATGATAAATATGGAATAAAGCTAAAAATATTTCTACTTCATCTTCAAACCTTGCAGCTGTTGTTTTTCTCATTAGCTTGAATGAAAAAGATAAAAAAGCAAACCTCATGTCTGGACCACTCCAAGTTTTAATTACAAAGACAGATGAAGAGGATTTGTCTTCCCCCATCTCCACTATCTATAACTCACTATTTAAATTCCTCACTACAGTTGGAATTATAAAGGACATTCTTTATAATCTGTCCCGATTAGTGTCATAATGTTATTAAGCACTGCTAAGCACCTACTGGCTTCCAGCTAGACATGGCAGCTTTTCACTCATAGATACAGAGGTCCACGTCAATAACTGCATGTCAGATTGCAGCACTTGCGAAATTCTTCTAGGACTGAGAGTAAGGAGACGTTTTAGGAAATAAAAGCTATTCTTTTTGTCCATATTATACTGATTTTCAGGCACACAGAGAAATGAATGAAACAAAACCTTGGAACAGCTGTCCAGTAGAAATACTGTGTTAAGGGCAGGGAAATGCAAAATGCTATGAAACCCATGCCTAAAGGTTCAAATGCTGACCACCAATGTCCACTACAAACTGACAGTTTGAAAGGACATCCCTTGCACAAATTGCAGTTTGAAAGGAAAAATGCTAATCAGGTACCAACAGCTACAATTAAATGACAGTTCTCTTAGTTTTCACTTCCAGGAATATCAAGGTTACTCTCCCAAGTCAACAGCATGGGTACTAAGCTGATAGTGTGAGTTATGTAGAGAGTTACAGTAACGGTCCCTTTACTAGATTTTTCATTATTCTAGGATGTCTAAGACCAACACAGAATGCATGTGTCTTAATAGGACAGAAAAATTCACACTTTGGGCTTACACCACATAAGCACACTTCGTAATTCCTACTCAATGCTTACACTAAGTAAGCATTTATACAGATTTGTGAGCATTTGTGACAAGATCAAACATTAAAAATAATTCTTATGATCCAAATTTCATCTCCAGTCGAATTCTAATGACTTAAGTGCTATTATCATTATTATAATGAACTCTGTCATTGTCACTACCTAAAGCTAGTGCATGTATGATTTTAATGGCATTTGGCTCCTTACCTTTACTGGCCATAAAGAATTTAATCACTATTATAGGTAAAGCAAGCAGTGTTAGCTGTAGTTAGGACCATTTGATCTTTAATTAGCTAGTCCTTGCCTCAGGTTTTTAGAATAGAATCAAAAGTAAAGCTATTTCTAGAACTTTTCACATCAAGTTCATATTTAAGGCCAAAAAGTACTTTGAGAAATTTTACCGAATACAAGTAACTTGAGACAACAGGATTTAAGAAAACCATTTTTTACTTTTTTATATAGATAAATGATATAGATAAAGATGTTGCTATTGATACAACAAGATGTTGCTACTTACAACTGTTTTGCTGGAAAAAGTTCAGTGCTCTTAGCCATAGAACACTCTATTTTTGCAGTGGCACTACATAGCTAATGGTAAGGGGACTTCCACTATATCTGTTGAAAATACCATTCTAATATATTAAAAATAAAAAAAAATCAGATCAAAAGTTCTAGAGATGCTGAAGTTCATTATGCACATTATCTCAAAAGTCTGCTAACTAAGTAAGCCTAGCTCTGTAATAGCTCTTCCAGTCTAGACATACTGTGTCAATGAAATTAAAAACATGGAAATTCTTTCTGGCTGTCTCAGAACTGCAATTATTGCCTTGTAAGATCACATTGGAGAAAGTTACTTAACTCAAATACACATGTAACACAAGTAAAGGAGATAGCACAAACTGAAATGATGTGCACTGAGGAGGAGCTTGGCAGGGGAGGCTTGAGAAGATGGAGAGACCAACAAATAGGATGGCTATTATTTCCCATGTCTATCTGTTATTTCATTAGGTCAAGTGGTGGAGGATTGTGTTGCAGACTAAGGTGCCTGACCCACTTTGTGACCTCTTTAAATATTGGTGATTCTGTTCATCAGGACTGATATGCTTGTCAGCATGGTTTTTAAGAAAGTTAGCAGATAGACTTTATGATATAATGTGTTATACATTTTTTGCAATTGCTTCATTATAGATGACATTTTCCACAATCCTCATGAGAATTTTAATTCATGAAATACAACCATGTCACAGAAGATCACCTTTCCTCTAGAAAATACACCTTGCGTTGTGTAAATTAAATGGCAGGGAAAGCACAAGATTGGAAGACAGAGGGAAGAGGAAACTAAAGCAGAATTAATTTGACTCCTTAATGTGCCACAGGGCTGCAGTGCCACAACCCCCAGCCAGGCTCTTGATATAAAACTCTGAGTTTTAAAGTGTCCATGTCCACTTAAAAAGCCATTAAAAGCTCCCCTAAAAATTATGGGCAATATAGTTATCTCCTGTGCATATGGGTGCAGTAAATTGTAATTCATGTCCTGGAGGCCACTGTGATGGATACAGCAAAAAGGCTCTTAAAATAATAGATCTGTTATTCAAAGCAGAAATCTTAATTTCATGTAGTATTAAAGTAGGAGGGTGCACCCTGGACAAGAGTAAAATCCCAAATGATCATGTTTATTCAATCATTCTGTGTACCAAAGATGCAAAATGGTGCTGTTCCCTAGGGAGCACACAAAAAAATAGAGTGAATTACCATGGTACAAACTTAAGCAAGATTTTTTTCAAATATATTTTCAATATTCAAAATATGACAAAAAGAGTAACAAAAACAGATGGCCAAACTCAAGAAGACTTTAGAAGTCTTTCTTACTCACCCCTTCCTCCCTGAATAGATTTCTTTTCCTATGAAACTAAGTGGGATATATTGGCTACCTGTAGATTAAGACAAGGCTCATTCAAACGCTTCTAGGAGAAATGTTTGTCAAAAGTTTGTCTGAAGTACAGTGGCTTATTTCTGGCTAATTTTATGTCTTTGAATGCCTGAAAACATCTAATACATACTCATCCCTTTTCTCCTTTGCTATTCAATTCTTCATCCTATGGAAATTGGAAAGCTTTTATTATGGAGATGCTCATACAACTTTTGGTCCATTTTTCAAAGGTACGCAAGTACCTTTGTTATAGCAAGCAGAAACTAATGCCACATAGTTCACACATTTTATCCCTCTCTTTCTCCTGCAGTTTCAGTCACCACTTGATATAGCAAGAACTTGGCCTCCAACCTCACTTATAAGGTAGGGCAAGGAATACCATTGTGTATCTAAGAGGGCTAGACAAGTGTCTTTGCAAAATAATAGTCTTAGACAAGTTGAAGGACAGGCTAAACAGAACTTAACAGGTGAGACAGTAAAGCAGTGCAGGAGACAAACTTATGCCACGCAAGGAGCAGTGTGCAGACAGCTGCGCTCTATTAGCTCTAGAACTAGAGCAACATGCGGCACAGTTCCGCACAGAGCTAATAAGCTAATGCACAGAAAGAAAGGAGAACACGGGGGCAACTAGTCTGCTTTTCAAACACATGCCAGTGTTTTTGCTCAGCAATGTGCTCTGCTGGCTTGTTTGCCCTGGCTTAGACATCTGTAAACTGTGTTCCACAGCTTTCATGTTCAGAGAGGACAACATAAAACACCTGTCACGTGTCTCATGCCTATATTTGTCTAATTTGTCTATACTGCCAACAAATAGGAACACTAGCATAGTGATAAGCAAGATCTAAGTGGGATTCTGTGTTTTTTTCCTCTATATAGCTTTTAAGCACCCAACTATTCAATATCCATTTCACTCTACACATGTAAATATTCTGTTGCTTTTAGTAAGGGTTCCCTCCCATTCTAACTTTTAATAACTGAGCAGACTAAATATAGATGATGGCAAGAATCAGAGGTGAAAATGCTTTCCCAAAGCCATGCCATAGCATCATGAAAAGGTTTCACAGATATAATATTTTTGTCTAAAGACTAAAGTTAGGTGTAATGCAACTCTGAAAAAAAGATAGAAAGGAAATAACTTATTCCAATGGATCCATGTGATAAGCATACTGTTTCATTCTTGGCTGGATATTTGGCTTAATAGTTAACAGCTGGCACAGAAGGTAATAATCACTGAAACTCCAAGAATCTTTAAATGTAAAAACGAGAGATGACCATGCAGTTATGGGGAAGTCATGTTATGTTTCTCTTGGAAACAGTGAAACAGTAGCTGAGATTAAAAAAATTCAACTCAGATTTTCACATTTCAAAGTCAAAAAGAAAAACTGCAAAGGGCTTACAAATGCACAAGAAGAATGATCTGAGTGCATAAAAGGATTTAAGATTGCAGTAGTTATGTATACACCTGACTGAGAGACAGGTAACTTGCATGTTTCCATATATTCTGATATACCCCTATGCTTTCATTGGTCCAGAAAAGCATGAGGAAAACCAATGGAAAGTAAACCAAGACACATTCGGATTGGAAATAAACTTCATAGCTTTGATAATGAACGACTTCATGAAACTCTGCATGTGAAATGTAGACTCTGCATATGAAATGAGGACTCCATCACTTGATCCTTGCCTCAAGAGTGGATAACATTTTTAAAATTATCTCATGTTATCTCATGGCTTAGGCTTGATGGAGGATTTGTTAGCTGAGGATTTTAAGCAGAGAGTGAAATGATATTTTCTTGTCTTCAAAATCCATGATATATTCAAGTTCGTAAGATGATTCTAAAATAGGGGCAGGAGTAGTCAGAGGGACTGAAGTTGAAATTTGTTACCTCGTGAGAACTGAAACAAAGATCTTCACACATAATCACATTTAGGTGGCTATTTTCTGAAGGATTTAAGAATTGCTCCTGTTTTCAAAATCTAGCTTACAACATATTTGACTATCACCAAGCATTATCTTGTGCAAATAAAACTTATATTCTTGTGCCAAGATTTTTCCTTTGGCTTTTGCTCATGGCTCATGTGCCAAATAAGAATGAATTTTATGCAGTCTGGCTTAAGTCTGATCTCCATTAGCTGTTCTACTAATAAAGGAGATCAGATTGGCGTAACAGTGCAGGGTACTAAAGGAATATGAGTTTATGTTCCTGTGTTACCAGCATAAAACTCCCAACTGTTCATTTCTACTGGAATTTTAGTGCTTTGAGGGCTGTGCTGCCATCCAGAGGGACTTGGACAGGCTGGAGAGTTGGGCAGAGAGGAACCTCATGAGGTTCAACAAGGATAAGTGCAGGGTCCTGCACCTGGGGAGGAATAACCCCAGGCATCAGTACAGATTAGGGGTCGACCTGCTAGAAAACAGCTCCACGGAGAGGGACCTGGGAGTCCTGGTGGATAAGTTAAACATGAGTCAGAAAGTGCCCTCGTGGCCAAGAAGGCCAATGGGATCCTGGCGTGCATCAGGAGGAGCGTTGCCAGCAGGTCAAGGGAGGTG
>JAUBOD010001117.1:234449-264710 GCA_032353885.1 Nothura maculosa | reverse complement strand
ATCTCTTTGTAAGCAGCAGAAGCAAAATAAAAACTTTGTTCAATCACTGATGAAAATCTAAGCAGAAATAAAAAGGGAAGCTAGACCTTTTAATTTGAAGTTCAGCCTGAAGCATCGCATAATGTTATTGTCCCAATAGGCACATTCTCAAGCTGCTCTACATGTACACCTGGCAATACATTTACACGTAACACAACATAACACACAGTAGGACATCCCAGGAACTGCCATTGCCAGGGGTGATACACATCTCCAGTGCCACGGCTGGTGGCAGTTTTGAGATATTAATTAATTCCTACATTAAAGTGTGTCATTCCCCTCTGCAATACAGTCCTGTTAGAAATCTTAAGGCTGTTAATGCTCTTTACATGTACTGAACACCTGCAAACAACTTTTCTCCTTCCAGCTAACATCCCCCAAGACTCGATGTTGAATCAAGACTGAAGGTGGGTCCTATATTTCTGACAATTTTCAAGAAAGGAGTTCATTTGGCTTATATCATTTTTCACTACTTTTCAGGTAATAAGTTATCCTCAAAGCTGTAATTGTTGGCAGCTTAGCAGATTGTCTGTCCACACCACATATCACCTACTGTAGAGAGAAGCATTTTTATCTCCTCCTTTTCCATATTTTGTGGCTGGAGAAGCCGAATCATGGAGAGGGTATGAGGTCACCACATTTTCTGATATCACACAGAAAACATTGGTTAAAAAGCTGTAAGAAATATAAATTAATTCACTCTATGTGCAACACTTTAGCCTCTCTTCATAGGGAATGGAGAACTAGTTATTTTGCTCTGAAAAAACAGATTCTTTTTTAGCTAGATACTTTTAAAATCCATTTGTGATTTGTCACAGAACTGTGATGTAGTGAAATACATCTCTGTATCCAAGTTTATTCAACAGCACAAGAAAACCGAATGTAATATATGAGCTCAGTCAAAGTAAGGTCATATTCTGTCTACTAAAAAATCTCACTGCATTTAGAGACTAGAGAAATAAGTCATTAATCCAATTAAGTAGCTTGCAGATAAATGACTGTTAAAACCTGTAATTGGATGAACTGGTTCTTCCTCAAAAATAACCTTTAATGAATTGACTTTGCTGCTCTAACGGTGGATTCTGAGCCTTTCCCATTGTGACATTGAACAGGACTGCTGTGTCAAGTGGAACAGCAAGAGCATTAACCAAAACTGTAATCTCCTCAGAGTCAGCTTAATTGCTTTAGGAAGCACTAGCACATCTGATTTACCTGACAGCCTTGGCCTTTTATAGTGTCCATTGCCTTCTTAACTGCAGGGTTTGGAGGCTCGCAGGCTTCCACCTGAGTCTTCACATGGTGCTCAAAATAGGGACCAATCAGGAAGTAGTTTTCACCCCATTCGTCTGCAGTAATTTTGGCTTTTGTCTGGATCACAGTGTAAATGCCTCCCACTGCAAAAGATCACAAAGAACAAAAGGTAGAAAGGAGCATGGGCCACAAAGCTCTGGAATAGGTTCCAAGCCACCCCTGAATCACACATGGCTCTAGTTTAAATATTTCATGCATTCAGATTTTAGATTGAGTTCTGCCTCTTATACTGGACCAGGGCTAAGCCTCTCTACTTACTGATGGCAGACCATGCATGACGCTAATATAGTAATTTCCTAGTTCTTTGCTTACTCCCAAATGACTGGATGTGCATGCCCTGAATTTCTCATCTAATCCCAATGAACACTTTCCAGCCTTATCTGTTATTTTTATCCAGTCTGCGATTCTTTCAGTCCTCATAAGTGTTTGAAATCATACTACTTATATGGATCCCACGTGCACTTTTATTCCTATGTTGTCCCCTTTTTTGGATCTCAAAATACAGACCAGAAGATTCAAAATCTTTCCCTTCCCCTTCTGCTGCATCCCAAGTGCAGCCTCCTGCTTTTTCACTCCAGCAGTCATCATTTTCAAACCCATTTCTTATGACATGGGAATACATGCAGTTAGAAATCAGGTTGTGCTTCCAGCTTATTTTACACAAATCACTGAGAAAAGTGGTGGCACTGATTAATTCCACTATTGATCATGAAAATTAATTTAAAACAGCATTCCTAAATGAAAATGTCATGTTTCATCACCAAAAGAGTTGCTAAAACTTCAATGAACTTAGTCTACACCACCGATATAAGTACCTGCAGCACTTCCCACCAAAACATTATCAAATTAAAAAAAAATGCAATATTAAAATGTAGATGAGAACACGACAGCCACATCCCCTGACAGTTAAATGCAGATATGTCTAGTCTACACTCAGCTTTACTTAGCTACATCTTCACTTCATCTCTCACCTCTCCACGGCCAGCCTTGTAATTCATGTGCTTCACATTGTTACATGGTGCCAGATAGTGCCTGTTTCATCATGAAACACCTGAAAGAATGACAAAATGTACTTGGACCCACTAAGCATACAAGAAGAGCCGATGAGAGGCTGGGCACCTGCTGTACATGAGAGGCACATCTGTCAGAGCTCCAGTGATTTTGAAGCAGCGTAACAGATAAAGCTTAAGGAACACAAGCAAACACTACCTACTACCTTTGTACAAGGTGGTAGAAGTTTGCAGATCTGTAAATAACAGAAATAGAATGAGTGCAACAGCTATTTAAAATTTCATCCTCCCTTATTGAATCTGGAAACATTTTGTGTTATTCCAAGCAAGATGATTATATTATGCTTCTCAGCAATTACATCAACTTACATAAGAAGCCAGCCTTTCAGGTTGCCTGGAATTGACATCATGCACTACAGGCCCACTTTTTAAAAGGTACTCAAATATCGAGAGCTGCAACTGAAGACTGTGAGAATCTTCAGAGATTACTCAATTCATCTTAAAAAGATCAGCAGAGCCCATGAATTTTTTCAGCACTTCGGAAATTAGCCCTGAATAAAATGTATCAGCTGAGAAGTGCAGCAAGCCTCGCCCAAGCTTGCTATCTCACAGTCCTGAGCAATTGAACTGCCAGAACTACATTTTTTATTTAATTGGAAGAGGCAGGTGTGCTTCATATTAATTCAATCAGTCAAGACCCTATAATGATCTGTACTGTACAGTGCAATGTTATGCAGACTAGCCCTTAATGTGCTAGTCTAAATACTAGGGCAGTATGTGTCCATTAGCAGGAAACATCTGTAGGGGTAATCTATTCGAGGAGAAAGGCTATTTTCATTATACACCTTACAGATATACATGACCTTTTAGACACACACTAAGTGCAGGGCCCATTTTATTTCAAAAGTCTGACTGCCTTTTAAACCTGAACACCTGAAGTCCTTTTCATGGAATTACAGAACCATTAAGGTTGGAAAGGACCTTTGGAAATCACCTAGTCCAATTCCCCTCTGCACATGCAGACGCATCTAAAGCATGTTACATAGGACTTCTTTCAAGCGGGTTTCTCCTGAAGAGATTCCACATCCTCTCTTAGCAACCTGTTCCAGTGCTCCGTCACCCTCAAGAAATTTCTCCTTAAGTTCCTTTTCATTAAGAATAACACATTTGAAACAATTTAAGGAGCCTTTGTCCTACTGAGGTTATGTCAAGGAGGTCTCAGGATGCATTACTTTGCAAAAAATGCAGTTTTAACCTATCAGGTTGCTAAGTAGAATTATTACACTATATAATAACTGATCTAGGAAGACCAGAATCTTATATTTCTATGTTTCTAAATCAACCTCACAGTTCAGGAATTTCACACCATGGAACTGCAGAAGGAAATCTATGCATTGGACCATTCTTGCTTCTACATTTCATTAGGACCAGAAAGCTAAGAAAATAACCTATCATCATCATTCTCTACCACAGCTGCCCTCCACACTATCACTGAGTGTCCTCAAGAGGGTCCTGCCAAAGATGTATGTATGTCTATTTAGCCCTCAGGTAAAAGAAGTTTTCCCCTTAAGGAAAATTGATGAAGACTTCAGCAAGGAGACATGCCTTTGGAAAGAAATGATCTATCTCCTCAGCGCCTATTACACCACTCCAGATCATTGAATAAGATCTTAAGTCATCATATTTTCAGCATCTCAGTAGCTGAAAGCCATGGTTTGGCTTGCTACGTAGCTCAAGATAGACGCCACTGTAAGCTGGCTGGATGTATGTCAAAGCAGTATTTACTTACGGTCACATCCAAGTGAAAAACACTGTATTTCTAAGATGATAAAACAAGTCAGGACTTATATCAGCCCATAAAAGCATAGGACAGAACGGGAAGAGTCTCAAGATTCTGAGGGAAACAGCAGGCAGTAATGCTCTACAATTACAATCTTTCACTGCAAGGTAGAAACGACGATGAGAAAAAAATCACTTCAAGGCATTTATTTGCCAGATATGTCATGGAAAGTCCTTAAAAGGCTGTTAAGACTATTCAAAAATAGCTGCAGTAAGAGACTTGGTCTGCCTGGTTCCACAAACTTCCTTTTAAAGTCCTGTAGAAATATGACTCAGACGACATGGCTCTGCATGAGCTTTAACAAGAGGAGGTAGGAAAATGAAATAGTGGTAACTGTTGAACATACCTTAAAGACATTGATAGAAGAACAGAGCAACATCTAGAATAAGGTATTGATTTTAGAAATTATATTTTAAAAAAAAAATCAAGGAACAGACATTGTATACTGTGAAGAGACAGCTTATATTTGCTCATGTCATTGAAGTTCCTCTCGAAGCTCTTCAGGTTCTTTGAATTCACTGAAGACAATTGTGCACATAGCAATGCATAGCATATCTTACCCAGTAACAGAGTTAAGGCTCAAGATCTATATGTAAACTCTGATAGAATTCTTAAATTTAATTTGATCAATTTTGTTAACGTCCTTATTTTTTCTTTAATATGACACTTTAAGGAGTTAGATAGTACACCTTTACAGAAAACAAGAAAGCTGAATGCAGACTCTAGGGTTTTGTTATCAAAAACAGATTTTAAACAAACAATAAAAGATGTAATGAGGAATGATGCAATTATCAATATCAAGAGAGAGAGATTACAGAGATTTGGGTTGAATCAGCAGTCAAATGTGAATAAAAGTCAAGTTAAGTGTTTTGACTTCCTTGAGAATGTTTTACTCAAATATTTTAACTTTTTAAAAAGTTTAAAATGGCAACAGAAAAATCTTGCTATCATTTCTATTTAAAATTTATTTTGAACTTTTCCTATCAGGATAAAGGAAAAGAAGTTAAAAAGAAAAAACAATAACAAACCTTCCCTTTCTTCCACTTCCCCTTTTTAATGGAAAAATAAACTGTTATGGAAAAGAGAATTAAAATGTTTGCAAAAACAGGATTTTCTCTATTTAAAAATGTTTGAACCTCTTTACAAAGTAAAAGATGAAAATAAAACATTTTCTGAGAATAATTCACAGAATTATTTGTAAAGCTTTGAATATTTGAAGAGGTTTTACAGTGACTATAAATTTTTCCAAAAAGCTACTTGTACCACTTCCGCTGTTTTCTTCTACTATTTCAAGTTAAATTGTTTTGTTACCATTGCATATTTAAAAAACAAATAGTACTTAAGAATTTCTAATACAGACTAGAGATCGGAACTACCTAACAAATTAAAAGGCCATGAAATAAGAATAGTCTCCCCATATCATATTGCTACTGAGAAGAACATTAGGCAGAAGTGGACTTATCTGTATGGAATGATTTTTAAGAATTTTTAAGATACCTTTGTAGAACAGCGATCAGATTTTCAAAATTCTCAGCTCTTCCAATTAACTTACCAGAAAAAAACACTACCTCAAGCTAATTGTTATTGCAGCTGACAGAATTAGGTTTCTGTTTTCCCCTGCCCAGATTAAATATTTCAGTTTACAGTGAGGAAACATTTAACAGTGGTTGAAGGGGATAGAGCAAGGACAAAAGATCACTGTGGAAAATTTCCTGTAATGCATCAGCTGTATCCATCCCCCTGTAATAGCCTTTGGTTGCTCCCTCTTGACAATTTCTGTCTGTAGGGCTTTGGACACTAGATCTGAACAGTTTATAAGCACTTCATATGTACTCCTGTCCTTACAGGAAAATAGTCCCTCTTTGTAACAGACATATTACTATACCTGCCTCTAGTGGAGCAGGCTGACCAGAAGAGGAGGGCAAAGGAGGCTAAAAAGTTATCTGTAGGAGAGGCTACACTGCAGTGCAGTGTGGCTCTGGCCTGCCTGCTTTTTCCCTCCTTCTACCACAGAAACATGTCAGAGCCTCTTTGCAGGATAGGACAGTCAAATAAAGTACGGACAATCTTGCATCACCAATTATCCTTTCTTCAGTTCTTTGAGAGGAGAATTTCAGAGCAGGATGATTTCAGTGCTGTGCTTATGTTTTACATTACAAGTTCCTGTTCAAATGATTTGGAAAGGAGGAGGAGCTGGAACAGTAATGCTTGCAAATAAGCCTTTTTTTTCCCTCATTCTGTCCTTCAGCTGCCTTGCTATTGTTTCCTCAGATAGGGGATGTGAAAAAGGAGAAAGAAGAGTAACCGAGGTGCCAATGCTTTCAAATACATATGTCAAAGTTTATCATCTATCACCTTAGAAGATATGGAAAGAAAGCATGAAGAAGTAGAAAGTCCTGCCTGCTTGAAGCTTGTGTTAAAAGAACCAAGCTCAAGAAGAGAAAAGGACACCTTCACATAGCCAGCTGCTACAGCAGAAATGACATAGAATCACAGAATGCTTAAGGTTGGAAGGGACCTCAGAGGTCATCTAGTCCAACCCTCCTGCACACACAGGGTAACCTAGAGCACGTGGCACAGGGCTGTATCCAAGAAGGCTTTAAATATCTGCAGAGAACGAGGTTCCACAGCCTCTCTGGGCAGCCTATTCCAGGGCTCTGTCACCCTCACTGGTAAGAAATGTTTCCTTAAGTTCCTGTGGAACTTTTAGTGTCTCAGCTTGTGGCCATTTCCTCTAGTCCTATGGCTGGTTGCCACTGAAAAGAGGCCAGCCCCCTCCTCCTCACTGCCTCCCTTGAGGTAGTGTAACGAGATGTGTTTCAGTTTGCAGGACTCCATCACTCTCACACCCTGTAAGATCAGAGATTTGGAAAACAGCCCAGCAGAGCTCCTTATAAAGGGCACCATTTACTGTTGTGGGGATTGATGGGTGCATGTGAGCTCTAGTAGCATGTTTCTGAGAGAAAAAGGATTTAGTCTTATTGTCATGAATCACTAAAATCAGCACTAGAATCACTAAAAAGCAGCACTCGTCAATAGAGAAATGAACCCATAGCCAAACACTTAGCAATGTGCACAAAGTTAATATAAAGCTTCAAGCTCTCTTCTGTAGAGAGTAGCTTTACAGTACCTGAGCAGTGCAAAGCAACTCCATGCTGAACTGCTCCGATTATGTCTTTGTGTTGTCAGAAACGAGGAAAGAAATTTTCATGTAACATAATGGATCAAAAATAGCCTGACAGGCAATAAACCCAGCCAATGCTCATCTTTCCTCCTTATCAGCAATATATATAACATTATTAAAACTAAAACACTAAAACAAGTAGCGATACTAAATTTATCAGGGATCAGCCTCCTAGTCAAATAAACAGTTCTTCCCTATGCTACAGAAGGCAGGAAAATTACAGTGTAAGCTGTTATTTCCTAAGTCTATATATCTCCTGTGATGATCCACCCTGTATTTTGTAGCCACTCTCTCTCCTGAGAGGCACAGTGCCCTAACATATTCCAAGAACTGTTTATAAAAGGATAGATCATGAGGGAACACTATCTTACCACGTGGTTAGCCATTCAATTGCATGGGAAAAAAAAAAAAAAACCACTTTAGAACAAATAGTTTCAGAAAAATATGCTGAAATATGCCAAATATGCCCCCTCCCCCCCCCCTTTTTTTTTTTTTGGACAAGTGCTTCCAGTCAGGGTTGGTTAAAGGATATTTGCAGAGATACAACCCTGAAAGGGAAATTGTTTGCTCAGTCCGCTCTGGTTCAATACAGGCCTGCAGTAAGTGGTATATTTTAAACCTTCTGTTTAAACTAATTATAACATATATTAATATTAATTACCTATTAGCTCTCCCAAAAAATGTGGGAATAATACATTTTAGCTCTGTGAAACTGATCTGGTTTCAATGAATTCAATAAGAGCTATCTGGATGATTCACTATATGTTTTGTACATACGCAGAAAAATCTACTTGTGCTTTAACTTTTCTTAAACTTATTGTGTGGTTTCTATAACAGTGAGTCCAAACATATGCACAGTGGATTTCACTGAGATGTTAGATAGAACACCTGGATTTCAGCTAGATTTCTGCTGCCATCTACTTGCAAGTGGCTTGCTTCTGCAGTATAGCTAATAAGCAAATGCTGCACGCTTCAAATACCAAGAGCAGCAAAATTAACTCAAAAGGTTTGATGGAAACCACTGAAAAATAGCACAGAATACAAGTTTAGTTTCATCACAAAGGTAAGCTCTAACCCTGTCTGTTCTTCACACACATTTTCCTTTCAGGGTTTAAAGCTTAAAGATTATAGATCCACTAACTAGTCTATTTATCTCCCAGGACAATGAGTATATGAAGTCAATCATTTACTCTTATGAACTCATTTTTGTGATAAAAAAATGGAGTCTGTTCCTCATTACTGAACTACATCTAACTGACTTGGGATGGTATCATGAGTGAATTAGAAATGGGAGCTAAAAGATCTTGATAGGACAACCAGCACACAATCTGTAAGACAAGTTGCATTTAGTAAGTGATTGCAAAACTGTGCACATACACAAAATCTGAAATCCCTGTTTGTTACCACCTATGTTTGCAAAGATCAGACCAAAAGAGTTTCAGCTGGCACAAAAATGGCAGGTCATTGACTTCTGTTTTTTATTCAGTGGTTTCAGTGTAGCTATGCTTATTTACACTTGTTTCAAATTTGGCCTCATCTCTGCATTACTATAGAAAGCAGAGGGAAACGGATAGGCTTTTCTCAGTGTGAGGCTTGTTTTATGACTTGTTTTTATGTGTTATGTTCTCAAGAGGATTTGCATGAGAGGTAAAACACAAGTATGTACACAGCAACATCTATCTACCATATATGTGCACAACCCAGCATAAAACTTGGATGCCCGCCTAAACAGCCTAGCCCTGGTGGTGAAACATATGAAGACACAGATAACTGCTTTTATATCTGCTCTTTCTATACAAGCACGTGCAGATGCAGCCCATACACAGCATGCATGATCACATGTGGATGTTCCCCTCCTTCAGTACAGTAACTCTGCAGGCATCCTTTCCCCACTCTCCCCCTAATGCCTTGTGCACCCAAGAGCTTCATGCCACCCCCAAAAAGCACAACATTCAGCCCTGTGTTGTACAAACCTTTGTTGGTAACCTCCCAAGAAACTTCAAAGAGCAACAAGTCCTCCACTGGCAGGTCTTCATCCTCCCATTGAGGTAGACCATTAAGAGAGGTCATAGACAGTGATCTCGCCAGTGGCATGTTCTTCAGCCCTGTTGCGCTCACCACACAGGCCACAGGAGTTATCAAATGTCTGATCACCGCGGGGGCTCGCTGCAGTCCTGGTTGGAGTAGTCTGTCCGCACTCTGAGCAGAAAATTTGCTCAGATGGCTAGGAGATAATGGGTTTAAACTGTCTGACCGTCAGCATTAAATTGGCTCAGTAAAATCCTCAGGGCTTGAGAAGCAGCTGCTAGTGGAGGCAGGAATTTAAGACTGCGCTGAGCAAGGTCTGGAGCGTTTTGGAGTTATGCTGGTTTTCTACCTCAGAGGGAGGTAAAAATCAGTCATGAGCTTCCCAGCCACTGCTTCCAGTATCAACTGCCTCAGCAGCAATTGAAACTCACCAGTTGTAAACACAGCACTGCTGTGAGCAAACTCCAGCTGGGAGGACACTCGGTTTCAGCACCTGATTTGAGCCCAGCCCCCAAGTCCTCCCCTCGAGATACACCTTTCCTGTTAACATCCATGGACCTTCTCTGCCCCCTGCTTACCAGCAGGATAAGTAGACTCCTTCTGTATGACGTCTCTTAGATTACTTTGCTGATTAAACACCGTTACCTATGCTTAATCAGTTCATCAATCTGTGAGCTTTTCTCCTTTTTCCCACAGTTAATTCCTTTTGCATCCCCAGGCTATTGACTTCACTCTGTTCGTAAGCAATCTTGCAGCCCTGAGAGCTTATATGAACTGAGCTACAAAGGTCCATACTTTGGTCCATACTTCCATTTCACCAATCTTTTCCAGTGAGTAGTGAGGCAGAGAACATATGCCTGTCTTGCTCCAGGACAGAACTGAGATGCTGCATTCATCTCTAGGGGAAGGCAGGCTCCTATCACCAAAATTGACACCTTCAAAGCTCCACAAAGTGGCTGTCTGTCTCAAAGATGTTTATAAGCCCATGTGTCTGCTCAAGATTACAGTGTTTCTGAAGCAGCATTGTAAGCCGGATACATTCCTGAATTTAGGAAGCAACCTGTCCAAATCCAGAATTCAGGAGGGATCCATCTCTCCCTGTGAGACCAGGAATGTCTCTGGGACCTTCGAAGACAAAGGTGTGCAGGCAAGCATGGCCTTTATAATAGCAGAGCTGGATCTCTCTGACCTCACAACTTGATTCCCAGAAGACAAATTTTAAACTGGCCCAGAAGAAACAGAGGGCATTAGATGCCACTAATCACTCAGAGAGCTATAATAATCTAATTCAACAACTGAGCTGACCTTCACAGCTAATCTTCACAGCTGACCTTCACATTTGTTTCCAAAATGTTTTGGTCTTCTGCTCACTTCTCAGCTTGGCTTCCCTACACAAAGAGCAGTCAGTTGATGAGATTATGGATTCAGTTTATTCAACTTACTCAAACTCCCAGAACATTTTTTTTGCCAAGCTAGAAAATTTATCTGTTTCAACAGAAGGTCTAGCAAGTATCAGGGAGAATAGCCCAACACTGATAAGAAAATGAGAGGGAGAAGGAAGGTGAAAAGGAGTTTTTCCGACCACTCGCTCTTCTACTAAGTGAAGCAAACAGACAAGTGAAGCTTGGCTATATGGTGCTACTTCCACTCATATGTTGAGCTGGACTTTTAGGAGGTGTTTTTTTACTAGGTTAACTGGAAGGCATTGCTGCCTTCCCAGGGTAATGCTCAGTATTTTACTGGATGGTCACCCATATCAGTTTATGAGGAAAACAAACAAACAAACACAGGTGTGAAACAGTATTTTTGGAGCAGCTGGGACTATCTGGAGGTGAGAGGTCACCAGACCACGCTATAACTTAGGAATCTTGTCATTTGAAAGACCTTCCTCCCACCACACACACACAAACACATTTTAAATTTGAGGGTCTCATTCCAGAATCATCAGACCTGCCCAACACTCCTCGCTCGGGGAAGCCCTGAGGGCAAGACTGAAAGCAGTCAGCCTCACAGAAGCCAGCTTCTGTGGCTCAAATGGGCTCTGCCGGCCTCAGCGGGCAACAAGTACACTGCAAAACCAGGCTGGAGATTGAAACAAGCTGCAGGAAAATGAACTGCCCTCCACGGCTGGGCTGAGCAGCGCTGTGCATAGCCCAGGGCGGAGCCTCCCCTCCTATCCGCCCGGCCTACTGCAGCCGTCGGCGACGCCCCCTTACACCCACTCTCCAACGGCCGCCCCACAACAGTCGCCCTCTAACGGCTGCCCTCCAAGGACCGACCCATAATAGCTGCTCTCCTACGGCCAGCTCATAACGGCCGCCCTCCAGCTGCCGATAGCTCGCTAAGATAATGGTTGTAGGGCATCACGGCACCTTAGTTTTCCAGACTTTTCAGTCCAGATGGACTTTTATTTTTTATTTTTAACATCTCAAATTGTTGCTTTTTATTATAGCATAATTCCTATCCCAAGCAATTTCATAGAAAAATGTTGAATCTGTTCTGGGCAAATGCAATTAGTAACACAGATTGCGCCTGTTGTTGAGTGCTGAAGTGAGGTGATAAGGTGGACTCTCCCCTATGCCCTTAACTGAAAGTTCGAAACAGCCTGCTCAAAAATGTCTACTGGCAAAGGTCTTATTGAAGGATGATTTACACTATTTAAGCAGAACAAGTCTCCTGTATTTTGGTGGCATGGGAGGACTTCACATTCTTAGGCCAAAAACATCCTGGAACTGCTAGCCATAAGCATACATTTTTTGCCCATTGAAAACTTGGCAGGAAAACTCAAGATGCATGTATCCTTAAGTGAACTGTTTTCATTTTTTTCACTAAAAATCACACTCATGGGTCAAAGACTCTCGCACAAAACCCTTTTCCTGAGCGTACAGAATACTGAAAATGTTGAGTAAGCAATATTATAATTGTATGTAAATTACTAACCAGTCACTGCAAGATGGATGTACTTGGGAAGTTACTATCAGTGTAAACACACATAGAAAAGTCAGGAGGGTGTGCTTGGTTTGTGGAACACCACTGAGAGCCTGGGCTTGTGGAACTCCAAAATAAAGACTTGATCTCTGTGTTAAATTGTGTGTGCTTTAGAATTTGTCAAATTTCAGCATTATAAATGACACTTGCAATGTAATATCCACTAAAGCCTTAATATTTAATCTACCAAAAAAAGAGGATTTCTCACCTATTGACCTTCCAGTGGCTATTTCCCATGAAGGAATAAAATCCCTTATAATTTATCATCCTATATGGATTAAGTGTACTGTGAAAAAAATAGCAGGCTCATGCTGCTTTTATTCAGACATAGTGCAACATCAGACTACAAGAAAAACCTTAAACACACCTCTAGTTACTTGATGGTGAAGTCATCAGGTCATCAACCTAAAGTAGCAGAAAGGTTTTCCTTAGTACTTGCAGAATCACTCTTCCTTATTTCCTTTTTTCTTTTTTTAATTTTCACTGTAAACTTTTTGTTAATTAAAAAAAAAAAAAGCATATGAAGTTCTTAGGAAAGGTTGAGTCCAGCAGTCAATTCAAAAACTTTCTTCCCTGTGAATGGTTCTAGTTGCTAGAGTGCAAAGGACCCCGTACATTAAATCTATAGGCTACCAGGACTAAATATGGGGTTGATACGACACACCTAGAGTTACATGTTTACTGTTATAAATGCCTGTGGCTCTAAACCTACAGCAAAAGGAGCTCTCCAAGTGCTATATTCTTACAGAAATAGATGCCAAACTTTTAGCACATAGCAGTGGAGATGCATTCACCAATAGCAGAAAGGAACAAAAAATAAATCACTAAATATTAGTAACTAATATTAGTAATAATTAGTAAGCTGAGCCCAAAAGATTTATGAAGAGAAATGATGTCATGTGTGTATTTATTTTTTCCAAATTTCCTAGTCTCTAGAGATCAAAACAAGGATGAAGTTATGCACCTTGCCCTACCTAAAACTGCTTTTGAGACTGTTACCTCCAAGGATGTTCTCTCCTCTGCATGCTTTGATCTAGCTTCTATGTGGGGAGATGAAAGTGTTTTTTTTTTTCATAAAAACAAATTATGTCGGCATATCATCTCAGGAAATAAGTTCTGGATGTTGTCTTTGTGCCACAGGTTTCTCGGTCCCTCCAGAAAAAAAAACAAACAAAACTTCAGCAATTCTCCCAGGTTGAAGGATAGAAAAAGTGTGTTGAGGAAAGAAACATCCTCAATGTGTGGGAACCTATAACGAGAAAAATATCTGGGATAGGCTTGCTTTGAAGGTTTTCAACATTTTCTTCAGTTAACTGTAGGAAAAACAGAGCCTAGATGTTAAAAATGCCAATAAATTGTAGTCAATTTTTTTTAGCAGTGAGATCTGGTGTTTTATAACAATTATGGATGTAGTTTGGAAAAAGAACAGTAGGTGGCAGTAAGGACATTAATACATGACTTCTTCAGTTGTGTATTCTTTTCTTCAACAGAAAAGACATTTTCGTATTATTAAATCCTACTTCACTGAAACCTAAATTTTAAGAACCCTGTGACAAGACAATCACAATCTTTTCTCTAATTTCCTGCCTTTTGTACCCTTCTTTTGAAACTTCAGATTTTTTTCCAGTCATCTATTTTTTTTTAAAGATATTCCTTTCATTTCCATGTGATGTAGATATCTTTGATCCAACTGAAGATCTCTCTGTTTTATTATTACATCTATATTTTTAGGTGTACTCATGAAACTCGATAGCTATATTTAGCCAAAATGTGTCAGAATTTTTTAAAAAATAATCATTTTCAGAGCTTAAGGTGGAAATGCCAGTTTTTTGCCATTTATCTTTGTGTTGTGCAACCACAGTACGATGTCAACTGCATTAGTTTTTAATCACTCTAAAGAGAAAAAAAGGTAAAGTCATATTTTCTCGCTTCAAAATATATCTTGTGTCCACAAACCACATTAAATATCCCAGACTTGTGGGATGTTTAGGATAATGAAGTAAAGCTGCCTCAGGGATGTGTCTGAGTTGTTCTCCAGCAATGTCCTCCTTTCTTAAAGAGGCTTTGTGGTCAGCAGTGTGAGCTCCTGTGGCCTCCTGCCAAGCTGCCGTGTGCTTCTGAAATGCAGAGGAAAGCTGAGCTGTGACGATGGACTTTCCTTAGTAAGACTTAAGAAATACAGAAGCAGTGCACAGGTGTGAATAAGTATGATGGAGATGCTGATGGAATTTGGTGACCTTTAAAGCATTTCACATCCTCTATGTGATCCAAATCTAGTCAAATTTATTGGAAAAGAGTGGCCAGCTGGTGATTCCCTGGCATTCCTGGCAGCATCCCACAAAGCTGGTGGCCTTCAGCCTTGCTTTGAGCAACTCCCAAGAGAGCTCCATATCTCACGAGCACAGAGTTGTTCCTCCAGTCAGGAGGTGACTGCCCCTGGAGTACACGGTAATTCTGTGAAGTGCTCCAGAGGGAGAAAAGGCTACAAAACATTTAAAAGTTTTCCCTAGTTTTCTAACAGATGTAGAGGTTTTCTCAGGAACATTTGGTACATATGTTGTTCCAAATTCGCACAGACTCTGTGACATACCAGCCAAGGGGCTGTCTGAGGGGCTGTCATACCTAGCTCTGTAGGTCATTTCAGCCTCTGCTCATTCACAGGAGCACTTCAGGAGAGGCTCATTCAGCCTCTTCATTCAGGAGAGTGAGGATGAGAAATAGCTCTCCTGGAAACATCAATCTACCGGAGGCAAGTTTAATTTTAATCCTTTTGGACTTTGCTTTGGGAAAGGATGCAAGGGCAGTGTGGCCTGTAGGCAGGATCATGGTATTTCATTAAGTTTCCATAAGTTCCCACTCCATTTGAAGTTTAAAACAAACACAATCATGACCAAGTATCCTTCTGATGGGCAGGGCTGTATTAAAGGTGCGCTACAAATAGTGGCCACTGTTTTCCCATATACCTAGAGATGTCAGTTTGTCTTCATTTTCAGGTGACCTGTTTTGCTAGGCATTACCACAAAGCCCACACTCTGTGAAGGGAGCAGCCTCCCTGTCTGTATGTGCAGGCAGGCACCATGTATTAGAGGCTGGACAAAGTCACCAGTTATTTTGGGAAATGATTATTTAGCACCACACAGATACATATGAACACAGTTTCTGAGAAACCCCACAGTTTTCCATGTGATTCCTGGTGTGGCTCTAACTTAGGAAGTAAATGCAACACCAATGCATTATTTTGCTTGTCTGCTCTCGTGTAGAGTGTTGAGTTGCCCCCTGTAACATAGACACATGTACAAAAATGCACACCAACGTGCACACACACATTTTTATAGGTGTGCATATGCAGGGATAGCTTTGGACTACATTTGCTGTGTTTAGCACAGCATCATATTTATTAGTCATGGAGATTTGTCAGTATGTTGACTTCATACTGGTATTTTCTTTTTAACTGCATGCAGCAGTCACAGGAATATTGAAGTCTCACTGCCTAGGATTCTGTGAGTAGGATTTTTTCTGGTTTTTCATTTCCTGAAAAACAATATTCTTTATTTCCATTAGATCAGGAGGAGCTGTTTGACATTTTTGTGTTTTTTGCAAAAAGTAAGAAATCTCAGGCTACGTATGAGTACATCTCTTTTTTTATCTTGGGGACCCCAGAGGAACTGTTAGCAAGACTGGCAATTCATGTTCGTGAAGCTTATCTGCATCATTTTACTTTTTGGTCTTCAAATAAAGATTTACCCAAGTTTGTATGCTTTGAAAGACTACTGGGGGCGGTGGGGAAATGTGTAGTGATGAAACTGGTATTGCTGTTTATTCAGCTGTGCTGTCACTCGGAATAGTGGCTGTCCATTACCAGTATTGATACATACAGAAATTTAGCCAGGTTTCTCCTGGATTTTGTCTTTCCAAAAACTAAAGGAGCATTCAGAATCAACCTAGTACAGAAGTCTCTTGAAAAACATTTATTTTCTTCTATGTGGGGACAAATTACCAAAATAAACTCAATAAAATAAAAAGAAATTCAACAAATAGTTTTTTAGACTGATCTTCTCTCTGAAAATGAGAACACTGTGTTATCATACATGATAGGAAAATGAGTTTGTTGTGACTCTTGGGCTCATACCTGGTTCTTGTTGATGCTAGCAGAGACTGCTGAGTGAAAAGGGACTTTGCAAATCACACCTTGCTGTTTTACTATCTGTGATACAGAACTAGCAGTATAAGCATTCAAAGAAAGTGCCTTTTCTCTTCCTCTGACATTTTCATTTAGCACATGCTTCAGAGCAAGAATTATGAATATTACCTTCCACATTTCACTGCTGATAGCCATTAACTATCAGCATTAAGCCACTGAGTTCATTCTCTTCTGATGAATTTTCTGCATTTTTTTACCTCAAATATTGAATGTGTAGACAAATCTAATATTCCTCAAAGAGCACATAAGGAGGAGACCATAAGAAAAAAATATTTACTCAGTAATTTTTTTTTGCACATGCTCTGTCTGGGACAGATTGTGCATATTTGCTTGTGTCTGCAGGTAAATTATTTATTTCAGACACTAAGAAAATCCAGCCCAGTAGACCAGTCTAAGTTAATTATTTGCACAACTCTCTTGCTTTTTGCCTGCACAGAGTAACAACTTACATTACAGGGGCATCTCAGGGAGCAGTCTGTACAAACACAGTAAATCACACAGTGATTGGTGTGGATTTTAGCGAGACCCTGACTACTGTAGTCTATGCTAAACTATGGAAATTTCGACTCACCTAAGGCTAGACTCATAGAGATGAGTTCCAGGAGAAGTGCTCATAGATGGAATGTCAGTAGTTCGATGTTGGCCTGGGTGGCCCTTTCCCTGTTGTCCAGTGGTGGTGTGTCATTCTAGCCCACAATGTAAGGATCAGACTCTTACCTGTCTCTATCCCTGCCAGTGAGAGCTCAACATACTCGTACCTCTGAGATTCTGCAGCTTACTTGCTCCAATTCACTTCAATTAACTTGGGATAGCAGCACATCTTTACAGCACATGGCTGATATGAAGCTCATAAACCAATGGCCACAAGAACTCTAATGACTAGCTTAAAACACAAATCGCCTATTTATCACAAATTGCACTTCTAAGATAGCTACTGCATAAGTTGTATAAGCTCTGCTGGTTTAGCGGAATACATATATAAAATATTTACATTGCTCTACATCTACACACTCTGTGTAATATCATTTTACTGTTTAAGACTACTTCCAATTCCCTGCCCTAGCCTCATACTCTGAATAGTGAAAGAGGGTTAATTTAACACTGTGGGTTCAGAACAAGCCTACATCTTGTCTAGGTGATGAATGAATGCCACTAACAGAGCTGATGTTTTACTAGTTTTACAGACAGTTTCTTATTATCCAGGCCACTGCAAAGGTAGCTACTCAAAACTCTCTGAGTTTTGGATGTGTGGGTGGAAATCTGAAGCTCTGTCTCTTCAGCATCTTTTTCCTTTAGAAAGTCATAGTACAAATACAAGGGTATAAAGGACATACATGAGGCTGAATGTAACTTAGAGGACTGAATTCTGGTATTTGGCACAACCATGCTAGTAGTATCTCTCCTCTGTCCACTATCTGCCAGTATCTGCTTGTCTCTTGTTTAACATTTATAGGGGAGTCAGACTGACTTTCTATTCTGTATTTTGCATTTGTTCTGTACTTATATACCTGAAAATGGAAGATATGGTGCAGGGAGGGCTAACTCCTTACAGCCATGAAAACAGCATTATTAGCCTTACTTCAGGTGAGTCTAGCAAAGTGTCCTCAGTGCTTGTGTAAGTAGCCTGCCATGCTTCTGCTTTCTGGTTGTATAAGCAAATATCAACTACATGGAGTCTGACAGAACCTCAATATGTTTCAAGAGACAAGAAGCCACAGGGTACTTCTTGATGCAGAGGAATGTGGCTAAAAACTTGTATTGCCTCTCATTTGATAAAATGAGAGCAAAGTCCACATATCCACGTGGTCTGTACAAACGAACCATAAAAGATAAACGTCTTTTATGTTCAGAGAAACACACAGATATCTATTACAGATTATATACTGATATAATTCAGTACTAAGGAATTTTTATGGTTGATACCTCTGTAGTGTGGATAGACTCCAAGTAGCAGAAAGCGATACTCTGGTGTTTTGTAAGTGTATATAGGGAAGTTATTCAATAGCCATACAACTTCAGTGCAGTTAAATGATTATGTAATACATCTTCTAATAAAAGCTAATTACAATCTAATGAACAAACTTGCTAAAGGCCTACAAACATCAATGGATGCCAAAAATAATTTGAAGAGTCCATTGACAAAATCTGATAATTGCCTAATTTGAGATACTCATTCTTCCTTAACAAATTCCAACCAATCCCCCATAACACTCACAAGGTCACTTCATTGTTGTTTAAGTTTCTTAAGATTTTCCTTAATAGCATCATCTCCCAAGAAGCGGGAGTTTGTGCCATGCTTTCTTGTGCTATTTATGATCAAATGATCACAAATTTTAAAAAAAAAATCTCTAGTCACACTGGATTGAAGGAGTAGATCAAATGTCACGATGACACTAAATTCCCAGCTCAGACAGGGGCCTCATGCTTTCTTTTTTTGATTTAGCAGTGTGCTGTGAGTCTCAATTTGGCAACTGTTCAACAAGCCAAGTACCCTTCTCATTAGTGAGTGTGAGAAATGCACACTGATGTGGTAAGGGACAAAAAGCAATTTCATTGCAAATGAGTCGTCTTTAAAAACAAGATTCTCTCTCAGAAGGGAAAAGTCCCTTTTTCCCTGTCCTTTGAAAAGGCTCATGACTCTTTGTACACATCAGTCTTAAGAATCCCAGGAACTCATGAAGTGCTATAACATGGTTCTGAATTATTAACCAGAGTAATCTAAATGAGAACAAGCTAGGAAGGAACTGTGTAGTTATGCAGCATCACGTTCAGATGAATAAATGAACAATTTGTAATGGCAAGTAAGAACACAAACAAAAAGATGAAATAAAGTCATGGGTTATAATGAAAGATGGTCTACTGTTTTATTATATTATTGCTTTTCATTACTTGGTAAGGCAACAGAGAACTTGTCCTCTGAAATGGCAGAGCAATGACAGGATGAAACACAGGGAGGTTGAGCTAACCCATGCGGGTGTGGAAAGTCTTCACGAGTTCTCCATAACAAGTTATGGAAGGGACTACTATAATTGTTTCCCTTGTAAGGAGTCTTTGACATTGGAAATAGCTTACCACATGCAACTTCATTCTCAAAAGACCTTTTCTAAAGTTTTCCTGTACTATGGCCAATATCCCATGTGTGATGCACATTACTAGCTGCGTAAGTTACCAAATCACAGGCTAGCAGCTAGCTTACACTATGACGATATTCACATCTCCTTTTTCCTTTAAGAAGGAGCTATGAAGTTATTTGTGAAAATGCTTTAATCTATTCCTCAAAGCATTATGACGTTCTGGAGTCAATCACACACAAGTAGGATTGTCTTTCAGCATTGGGAGCAACAGAGTGATGCAAATGAAGCAGCTGATACTTGACAGTGTCATAGTATGTAAGATTATATTCTCAGAGTGTTTGTTTGGACAGACATTTCGGTAGCACCAGCTTGGATACTAGGATGTCCCATAGATTTATGGAAGGACAAAGCTGTGAAGGTTATTTCTCATTGAGAGTTCAGAGAATCATCATGTTCTATTCTGCTTAAAAAATTAAGGGAGTGGGGATTTGAGCTGCCTGAGCCTTTCAGGCAACCAGTTTCGCAATGACAATAAATCCAATTTTCACCTACCTGTTTTTAAACTGATCAAGTCTTTTTTATCAGTTTAGGCAGAGATATCAACTTCACACAGGACAACCAACCTCCCTCCCTCCAGAGGCACGTGGTCTTTCAGGGCTGAGTGTTTCAGGATACTTTGTCAACCTTAGTCAGAGCAGGGGCAATGATAAATGAAATGCTGTTATTCTCAGGAACCAGCCCCTTAGTACCTACTTAGCAACTACTCCAAATAAGCATTTATGAAACGATCATAAACATGTTTCTGAAACCACAGAACCCTTGTTTCTAGGCAGGTTGCTTACAGAAGCTTAATATTAGTACAAAATATGCCAGGCCTATTTTTGGCAGTTGGAGAGATGGTAACCAACCCCCTCCCATTCAGTTTTCTGCAGCTTTCACTAAAAGTGGTAAGTACTATATCAGAAAAAAGAGTCTGGGAATGAACTAAGTCATTATAGATGACTACTTCATTGTTTCTAGGCTTTTAAAAAGTGTATGTTTGTTTGCAATTCCATGTTGTTGACATTACAGATATAAATGGAGAATTCTGTACCTACAGTAAGTTACATAATTAAAATGCAGGACAACACTAGGACAATAAAACACACCTGAAAGTTGTTTTATTTGTTCATAAGGTTTGTGCATTACAGGAAGCATAGATTTAACTACTGTGGACAAAAGCTCACTTCAGTCTGGAAGAGCATTAAATGTTAACCATAGAGATGGACAGTAGAGAGCCTACATTTGTGCACAATATGCAGGTTTTTTTCTATTGATGGAATCTAGCATACATGAGTTACAGATCTTTGAGATCTTTCTGGATGCTCCACAGTGTATCTGCACTCTTCTTCAGCTGAGCCACCTCATCATCCTTCAGCTTTTGGTTGATAACACTTGTCAATCCAGAGGCACTTAGGACACAAGGAAGGCTCAGGAAGACTTCATTCTCAATGCCGTACATACCCTGCCACAGACAAAAGCACCGTTCATCACTCAGTGAGGAACCCAGAACCCTAAATCAATGTTTTGTTGAGATAGCATTAAGCCTACCGAAGCAGAGCTGAAGACTTACATCACGTTCCAGTTCTACTACGAGTCACAATGAGCGAAAAATAATTTAGTTTTGAAAACAAAGTGACTGGCAATCCTGAGGTGCCTGACTTTAAGATTTTTCTCATTCCTTCTATCCCTCCCACCAAAAAAGAGAGAAAGCCTTCCCAAAGCTTATATAGCAATTAATTGACAAATGTCCCACAGCCATAGTATTTGGGTACATAATAGCAGCAAGTGTTTATTTCCTGAATGTAGAGGGAGCTGTAGGTTAAGCTCAGCATGCCCCAAGTCCTGCTTTGTCACAGGAAACATAGCAGACACAGACCAGATGCAGCTGGTTACATAAGTACAGGAGGATATAGCTCTCCTGCCTGGCAGTTTTGGTGCAAAGTGTTGCACCGAAGTGTCACAGATGGGCCTTCAATGAGTTAATTGTTTTTTCCACTGTACATTCCTTCTAACGAAGCTGCACAGTACACCTGGGAACCTGATCCAAAATTAAATATGACATTGGCCAGAATACAGAGACTTTTGTTACAACTCTTTGTGAGAGAAGGGCAACCTAAGAGGGTTGACTGAAAAACACTACAGTGCTAAGCTCCCAGTACAGCGCTTTCAAATTCAGAGCAGCTCTTACAAAGTCCTCTTTATTCAAGGTACCTTGCAAACTGGGACTCTGCACCTACTTATATCTTCCATAACAATATCAACCAAAGCACACAGGTGGTTCCCATTTCCTACCTTCACCATAGTAGACACTGGATGGACCCGACACAGGTTCTTCAGCATGGTCTCACAGAGGTCAGCAACGCTAAGGCCAATGGCCCAGTTTGTGTATCCCTTAAGTTTAATCACCTCATAGGCACTGAAAAAACAATGAAATACATTAGCTAAGGTTGATTCAATAAACTTCCTGAATGATAAACCTTAAATAAAAGTTTCACTTTTAAGATGAACTGAAATCCTTGTGATACATATGCCAAGCTCTGTATTTAAAAGTTCAAAGAATAAGCTTACAGATTTCAGTATCAGACAATAAAAACAAAGCCTATGTTATCACACACATGCAATGAGGAATTCCTATTGTACTCAAGCTAGGTAAGTATTTCTTAAGAGCATATCTTACAGCATTAAACAAAAACCAAACAGAAACGTAACTGAAGAAGTTTTCTATTCAAGTCAGTAGACCAATAATTTAGATAATACATTCTGAATATATTCAGAATAAGTGAATATTTAGCATCAAGCCATGCACTGTCCACACACATATTCTCCAGGGAAAAAAACGCATTTTCTATGCTCTGTATCTCTAGACTCTTCGTATTAATATAGTCCTTGTTTCACTTGTGAAGCAAATGAAACTGAAGTGGGTATTTTATGCAATAGTGTAAGACTTGCTGCAGGATGCTAAAACTTATGAACAGAAATTCTGCACCTCTTCCTTTAAATTAGTACGTCTCCTTGCTAATGCAACCCTCTTCATAAAGGGGCACAAAAGCTGCAGTGGAATGGAGGCAGGGACAAGGAGGGAGTGAGCAGAGCAGCTATCTTTCCTAGCAGGTCCTGTCCCCATATTCCTCACTCACCTTTCCACCACCTGCTTGTGGACCTCCTTCCAGTTCTCACTGTCGTTGTCTGTTCCCATGGCAGGGTTCAGCTCCTGGAGGGAAACGCCTGCCACATTCACTCCACTCCAAACAGCCACTGTAACGCACATTCGAGATGTAGTAAGGTTTAGAAGCAGTTAGCACTAGACAAAAGCTTGAAAGAAACAGGCAGACCTGCAGTAATGGTTCAGAGAGTTAGATTTTGTATTTTTGTTTCACTGCTGAATCTTGACAAGTCTTAGGCTGTCAAATGTGAGAAGATATAATCAAAATGTCAGTACCAACAGATCAATCTCTCAGTGCTTGAATGAAAGAACTGTCAGTTCTTTATAGAGATTAATTTCACAAGGATTTAAAGTTCTCTAAGTAACAGAGAGAAGCAGTCACAAAAGAAGGCAAAGGGTAACAGCAGAAGCTTAAATCTGAGTTGCTAGCGCTTCCCACTGTCCACAATGGAAACTCTGCAGCTGATCTAACATGAACTAACAGTGCTTTCAGTGGAGGTTGTACTATGATACTCCAAAACTGAGGCCAAAAGGAAAATAAGGAAAATTAAGGTGTGAGGGGGTTGGGGGGTGGCAGGGGGTGGACAATTTCACCTGAAGAATTGAATCTATAGCCCTAGTCACTCATTGAAAATTATGTAGTTGGACTTCACAGAATCACAGAATGGTTAAAGCTGGAAGGGATCTCTAGAGATCATCTAGTTCAACCTCCCTGCTCCAGCACGGACACCTAGAGCACATGGCATAGTCCTGCACTTGTCTTAACTCTGTTCTTCATAAAAATACAACCAAGTGCCAGTAACTCAAGCTCAGCTGCATCTGTTCTCTCACAGCTTTGCAACACATCTTAGGCCTGAATGTCTTCTGTAGTATTGCTTATGCCCAGTAGGACTGGAAGAGCTCCTTACCACTCGAATCACCGTGTTCTCCCAGGATCCAGCCATGGCAGCTGCTTGGGTGGATACCAAGTCTCTCGGACATCAGATAGCGAAATCTGGCTGAATCGAGGTTGCAGCCGCTTCCAATCACACGATGTTTTGGCAGGCCACTCAGCTTCCATGTGACATAGGTTAATATATCCACTGAAAAGAACACGCACATTCAGGAAAACAGTGCACATACACCAAAAAAAAGAACCCTTAACTCCCTCACTGAAGTTGATAGAGCAACCACGGGGACTCAGAATACAGCTGGGCTCACTGGTCACAGTATTTTGAGCTATTTGGAAGAACAGAAAAACATACGCTGCTTGCATAACCTAGGGGTTGCCCACCTACTCTTTTAAAATTGAGCATGATCACTGGAGAATAGTATCCTATCAGCTAAGCCCAGGGTAGCTTTATTAATCATAGGGCATTCAGAATTGAGAGTGAGCTCTATTCATCTGCCTAGAAACTTCAAGCAATTTCATGAAATTACCTTATCTTCCTCTTAATCATCTCTCTAGAGGTAGAGCAATTTATTTTCAGTGAAACATGTTTGATTTCTGTACTATAACTACTTCAGGTTTATTTCTTATACAGGCTTGTGCTTTAAGCAGTATTTTCATTCATCACCTCAACAGCATGAAAAGCCATTTAAACTACATTTTAGCATGTAGTTATAAAAAAAGCATATATTTTTAAGAGAAAAAAAAATGGAGAAGGGAGGAGAGGGACTAGAAAGGGAAATGAGTAGAGAAAACCTCAAATCCTTAACTCATAGAGCAGTAACAATAACTCACAGAGTAGTAAGAACAAGTTTTGACTCCTGAGCTTTTATTTAGAAGGTAAAGCAATTCTCACGGGGGAATGATTTTACGTTAGCATTACCTGTAATGTATCACTCAGCTCAGGTACTAAAAGTCTACAATTTCAGCAGAGTTCATACCTTGCTATTGTGAGTCACACCCTTTGGGCAAAGCTGCCCTAGAGCTTCATCTGCACAGACTATGGGGCACCTTCTTGCCAAATACCTACGTTTATCTCTGGAAGATCTTGTTTTCATGCCAGATGCTGAGCCAGGTACGCAGATCTGCGAGGGCTGATCTGCAACCTCAGTTTGCAAGCGGTACGGCTTTGCACTTGAGACAGGTCAAGGACAGTGCTACCAGAGTTAAAGCTCAGTCACATTTGGGGAAACTCAACAGGGAATGTCATCCAGGTAACACACCAAAACATGTGGTGGGTGATGCTCTTTAAGTCCCTTCTAATGCTCCTCACAGTAGTTTCCACTACCAAGGACTGTAGATACAATATATGGCAACTGAGCAGAAAACACTATAAAAACAATCCTGAAAAAGCAATGTACAGTTTTCCTCTTGCAGCTGCACTACTGGAGGCAAGTCTATTGTCTGAATACAGCCTTGCCAGAACAAGAGCCAATTCATCTTTTACTCCATTTTTTTACTCCATCCATTTTATATGGATGTTTAAAATTACCCTAAGTTATTATATTTGTACAGTAGCTCAGTACTTCAGCATTCAGAACTACTTGTACCCTAACTACCTACCCAACAACTACGAGCTCATTTGCTAGTTTTATACATGCCATTCTGCCTCTGCAAAGTTATCAGTGCCACTTAATTTGTAGGGTTCTGTACAAAAGATAACCAACATTGTATTTATATTTATTTATTTATGTTTTTCCCCCTCAGTGTTACTGGGATAAGTGTAGTATGTTCCATGAGGATAAGTTCTTCATATTGAAGAATGGACATACCTTTACATCCAGGCACAATTTATTGGTCATATGACCAATTTGCAAGCAAACTGAATAGCTCTGGCCTATAAAAACTTCGGGGCTAAAACTTCAAAATTATCTACTGTTCGTAAAGTGAAGTATGCACAGAAAATAAGATTTGCCATGAGACAAATTTTTAAAAAGGGCACCATGGGAAATCCTGAAGAACGAAAGCACTGTCAAGTGTAAATTGTTTATTTCTGTTTTACAGTTGGTAACTCCATGGCAGAGGTTGAAAAAGAAAAAAAAATTCAACATTCAAACAATATTTGATAAAGTTACTAAAATAAAACACTAGCTCTCTAGCTCTCTTAGCTCTCTAAGGAGAATTTGTAGATGTTATATTAGAAAACTGCCTTACCTGGGTTGGAAACAACAAGGATGGTGCAATTGGGACTGTATTTAATGATTTGAGGAATAATGAATTTGAAGACATTCACATTTCTCTGCACCAAGTTGAGACGACTCTCCCCCTCTTGCTGGCGAACGCCTGCAGTTACTACCACAATCTTGGAGTTGGCTGTGACAGCATAGTCTACAACAGAGCACGACAAACAAAATATAGAACTTACTGACTTATCACTCATGTCAACAGCACTACATTCCTATACATCCTATAGGATGTTCAAATGTTCAAACCCAAACATGAGACACGCCAACTATTACATCCTCCAGATGTATCAAAAAGTGGCAATTTAGAGTCTTGGATCTTGATTCACCCCTCTGAATCTCATTTCTACTACTGAAACACTATAAACCATATCTCCTCTACATTAGATATGTAGTGGAGTCTCATTAAAATCAGTTTTACTTGATTATCGCCCTGAAGGGTAAAGTGACCACTACAGATGTAGGAGAAAGCTCATATTAAGACCTATCTCTATTAATGGTGTTGGTCATCCAAATCCTTGCAAAACTTCATGTATACAAGGTGCTCATAACTTTTAACTCTCTGATGACATGTCCTGAGTTCATTACCATTACATGAGACTACTCCACTATCTAATAAATAAGAAGACAGAATCTGAGGTTCACCTTTGTCTGCCACAATCTTGTGAGTCTGAAGGAACAAGCTCCCATGCTGTAGGTCCATCATTTCTCCTTTCAGTTTGTCTTCCAGAACATCAACGAGAGCAAGTTCATCACAAAGACCCTGAGGAAAGCAATATGAAATTTCAAGGAATTAGTGGAGTGTGCAATTATTACCAGTTATTACCTGGCCTCTCAAGGTTACCTTTGCCGAGTTGAACTACATAAGCATATTCTTAAGTAACACGGCCTATCTGAAAGAATCTCTTCTTCTCCGGAGACAAGCCACTAGCACAGAACAACCTCTGAGTTACTGAAAGGTATATTAGAACAAAATCAGAGGCTATTTTAGCACACGTGCATAAACTCTTTGTTCACACTTTCTTAAAAAAGTGTATTTGTACAACCTTTGAGAGTTGTAATACACTCCCCCAAACCATCCAAGATGGGTATGCCTGTTTCGAAAATATTTAGATATCTAGTAAGGCACACTACATAACTATCAAATAAATATTCTCTTGTAACATTCCTTCTCCCAATTCAGTGAATTACGCAAAAAAACATAACTGCAAGAAACTGATTTTCCTTGTTAGTGAAAAACCGTATCAAGAGAAATCTTTTTACCTATTTTTTGCTTTACTAAAATTATTACAATATAGTTCTTCCACAAAACAGTTAGCCATGTACTCTTGTTGTCCAGCTACGTTAATTTCGAGGATAATGTTATATAGTCTTAGAAAAACATTTAGATGCTGTCTATGTGTGGGAGGGGAGGCTTTCTACTATAATTCACAACTTTACCGCTTTCTGAAAAATATTTGAATTCTAAAATGTTTTTAAATGTTTGCCATGCAGGATATTATAGAGCAATTCAGATTAGTACATTTTTCTTCTGTTTTCCTAATATCTACACATTGTTTGAAAGCAGTAAGCTAAGGCATTTTTTATGCTGTTGAAGATGTTACCTTGAGCAGCCTTCTCTCCTTTGGTTGTTATTAATATTGACTATTTTAAAATGCAACAATACACTTCGCTTTTCTGCTGGGAACATATATTTAACAGCAGGCATAATGATGCTCTCAGTTTCCTTTCACAACTCCTTTCAGCAATTGCTGGAGGAAAATTGTAAAAATCCGTACAAACTGAACTAATTCCAACGACTAATTTTGTGGATTTGCATCAGTGTTGCCTAGAGAGGAATCTGTCTTGTTATTAAGGCATAGGAATAAGAAAGCTTTGCAATCACTCTCTAACGCTGCTTAAAATATTCTCATTAAAAAACAGTAGATTTTCAAGGTTGCAGTGAAAATCTTTCAATTTCCTCTAAAATGGCACAGCAATGTCATATAGCAATTATAATAACTGCGGGGGAGCTAAAAATAATCAACATGAAAATTGTAGTGTTATTCAGGTATATATGCTAAACCAAATACTACGCTAGTAATCTCAACATAGTATCCCACTGTTTTTAGCTATATAAAATTAATCAAATACAACTTAATGCATCTGTAGAGTAAAGGTTAGGAAATTAAGTGCAAAATTTTATGCTATAGTTTTTTTTTTTAAGGAAGACATTTTGGAGCCATCCATCTTGCAGAAGTGAAAATAATGTCTACTTTGGTGGCATAAGTCGAAGATTTCTTTTATTACAAATATCTTTTATACTGCAACTCGTATTTGCTGTATGTGCGTGCAAGACGGAGAACAGAAACCTGAGGAAAGAGAGAGGATCTCTGTCATCCCATAACCTGAGCTTGAGAAAACTCAAGAGCAGTTTTGCTGTGAGTTTGGTGCACAACGTTCTTGTTAACGACAAACCTGTATGGCTCCTGCACTGTCAACTTTACAAGTTATAGTGCTTATTTGAAAATTAATCATGAGTATATATACCAGCATATGTAGTATGTTTTTAAAGAACAACAATTGAGCTAATAATTCCTCTTGATATTTTAATTTATTCCCACTACATAGTCCTAAAAATATGAAAACTACGTGTGAAAACTTTCCTATCAGTACTCAGTTTGACTGTAGTTTTTATTTACTGCCCAACAGTTTTCCATGCTGAAAAGGCTTGTGATAAACTGTAGGAAAATTTGTAAGGATTAAAATACCCTATACTGTTCAAAACACATATACTCAAGGTAACAGATCAAGGAAGTATTTGTCTTCAAAGAAGGAGTAAGTGGCGTAGTTTATGCAACATTTTTGATTTCAGCCTCATATGCTACCTTTTTTTAAAAAAAAAGGTCTGTGTTTCCCATTTGACTTTTCCAAATAGCATGAGAGAGGTATCTTTTGTGATAACTCTCTCACAACAAAGGGAAAAACACCAAGATCCCTATTGCATGTTTAGCATTTGGTTTCCTTGAAGGCTGCCCAAGGCTGAAAAAAATAGCCTTAAAAAAACAAAAAAATCAAGAAAAACTCTAAGTCTGGCCCTAGGTTTCTAGTCTTCAGAAACTGTAGGTGGCAGCGTCAGACACAATGACATTATATAACCAGGCCACACTGGTGTGGGTGCTGGAGAAAGGAGGAGGGAGGAAGAAAGGAAAAAGCAGCTCATGGAAAGCAATGGTCATGTTGTCAGGAACTTCAAAAGCCCAATGAGGGGCCATCTGAATTAAGAACGTAATAAAGAAAACCGCTTCCTGCCCCTTATTTCACACTCATTTCTGGCCTGCCTGAATTCTTTGACCCAGAGGGTGGCCGCCCTCCCACCAAGCTGACTCCAGCCTTACTCTGGGAAGAAAAATAGCAGTAACAAAAGAAAGAAAAGTTGGGTAAGGGTTGCAGAGCCTTTGCTCACTACGTTTTCCCAACTGCAAAATAACTCTGAGCGGGAAGGCCAGCCTTGCACAAAACATGAATTCACTGTTTTCTCCCCAACCAACTAATGTGTCCGGCCCATGCTAAGCTCCTGCATGGCCCGTGATGTGAGCAGTGCACACCTTGCCCAGGATGCTGATGGCACAGGCCATGCCGACCTGCCCGACACCCACGACGGTGATCTTGTTGTTGGGCATCGTGCTCTCGGCAGCCACGGGGGTGATCAGCTTCTCCTTCAGCGTTGCCATGCTGTTCTGCACAGGGAAGAGGGAGGAAAAGAGGGGAAAAATAAATAAATAAATAAAGAACAATGCCACGGGGGAGAACACGTCATACAGAAGGCAACCATGTGCGAGAAACCGCCCGGAAGCGAGCGGAGGAAAGCGCAGCCCGCTGGGGGCGGCTGCGCGCGCCGTGGGCATGCGGCCATGGCTCGCACCCCATGCCGGCTTCCTTGGCTCCCTGCCCTCCGCCTTGCCGCCCTCTTCCTTTCCCGCTCCCTGCTGCGGGGCCAGGGCAGGCGGCAGCTATTTTGGCAGCACGTAACACAATATCCCTCTGTCGCCCAACTTTCCGGAGCCGTTGAGGGAAGGCATGCGGGCTGCGCTACTGGCCCTCCCGACGGCATCCATCCCTTTAAAAGCTATATCTGGCTCTTGCGGCTATAGCAACACCTGTAAAAATATGTGGAACTACTGCAACCGGTCTGGGGGCGCACATGCTCATTTCCCCAGGCTGATTCATTCCCACGTGGCCCCAGAACTCGCTTTGTTGGTCCCAAGGGCAGGGATGGACAGGGCGGCCC
>JAUBOD010001117.1:219813-234349 GCA_032353885.1 Nothura maculosa | reverse complement strand
CCCCAGGCTGATTCATTCCCACGTGGCCCCAGAACTCGCTTTGTTGGTCCCAAGGGCAGGGATGGACAGGGCGGCCCCGACCTTCCCCGTTCCTGGCTCCAGGCGCTCCGCGCAGCACTCGCACCCACCAGGAATGAGCGGGAGTGGCTGGGCGGGGGCGCATAGAGATGCTCGGCCCTATCCCAATTCCAAACTCCAGATCCCAAACCCTCATCCCCAACCTCACCCTGAACCTCACCCCCCGAACCCACTGCCGACCCCCGACCCCGCTGCACTTAGCCCCCCGTACCTCGGGCGCGGAGCTGCGTGGAGCCGGGCAGAGGAGGAGAAGGAAGAGAAGGAGGAGGAGAAGAAGGAGGAGGAGGAGGAGGAGGAGGAGGAGAAGGAAGAGGCGAGGTCAGCGCCGCAACGCGTAGCGCTCTGCGCAGCGAGGGCCCCGCAGCGGAAGGGGCGGTCTGCGCTGCACCGCCCCGCCAAGGACGGCGGCTGAAGGGCGACTCTGCCCGCCCCTCCATCCCTCCTCATCCTTCTTCCATCCCTCCTCCAACCCTCCTCCATCTCTCCTCCATCCCCCCTCCCGTCCCTCCCCGTCATCTCCTCTGGGGCCGCTGCGCGTCGCGCGCGAGTCCGGGCATCAATAAAGCGTTTAGACACAATAAAACGTGGATAGAGTGTTCCCCCTCCAGAGCAAAGTTGCTCAGGGCTCCGATTTTTATACCCTCCATGTTTTTGTGTGTTTTTTATTTATTTATTTTTAAAGGAATAGGCAAGCTGAGATGTGCCTGGTGCACGGTATGCCAGCGAGGCTGGGAAGGAGGAAGTGCTTTGCTGAAATTCCTGCACAGCAAACAAGGAAGACAGGGCTGCAAAGAATGTTTTCCCCCTTGTGCTTTAATGTCATTTCTTTCTCCAGCGAAGAGCATGCGCTGGAAAAGAGAAACCTCTGGATTTCCCTTGAGATGCCCTTCTCGTAAACCCAAGGTTAAAAGCGATAGCCCTGCCTGGCCAAGGCTGTGCTTACTTTTCACAGAGTTGTTGCCAGCTTAGTGTTTTGTTACTTTTTTTTTTTTTTTTTTCTTTTTTTTGGCCTAGGTGTCTCGTGTTCACTGATGCCTGGGTTGGTTCCCTCTGGCTCAGCGGCAGCCAAGTGCTGGCTCGTGCGGGAAAGCGGTGAAAAGAGGGAAAACCGGTTTTCTAGGCAGCAGTGCAGGTGTAGGCTGGTTTTACACGGCCATCTAACCGTGCCCTTGCCTTCTGACATAGCCATAACCAGCAATTCACTTCTTTATGGCTTTGGAAAGGAGAGGAAGGAAGGAATGCAGTGTCTTCCACATTTCAGGCTGGCTCTAGGCAAATTAATGCATGGCCTCAGTAGCCACAGCTGGAATGGGAGCTGGAGTAGACTATTTATAGGGCAAGATATAAAGGTATAAAAGTTTACCAGGTATTGCCAAATCAGAAATCTACACTTAAAGAAAAAGAGAAAGAAAAAGGACAAGAAAAGGGGGAATGAGGAAGGAGAGATTGAAAAGGATCAGGACAAGATTTATTTCTGAATCAGAACCAAGTTTCTATTTGTCCTGATGGTGTTTCTTGCAAAGAGTGTGCACTGCTTCTTTAGACAGGGCCCTTCTCTCCCTTATTCTATCATTCAGCAGTCGAAGTTGCAGCATTTGTAATTAAATGGAGGAGCAAATGCCAGTTTGCTATTGGCAAAATCATAAGGGTTTTAAATGCAAAGTCTTGACCATGTTGTAACAGCTCCCCTAGGCCCTGGCTCTATATATCAAGCCTCTTTGACTAGCAGTATTAAAAACAAGATGTTTTATCCTTCCTCTGAAGCAGTTGCAATCTCAATAGACAAGGTGGGAAAGCAGAAGAAAGAGGATTATTCAATCTTCCTGCTTTTAGCTATTTATTTTTCACAGATGATGGAGTATTGAGGCACCGAGAGGTGAAAAGATCTCTCCAAGGTCAAATGGGGAGTCACTTAGTGACAGGGCACAGTCTCAAAGTTCATATTTAGTTTGGCAATGTTTGTATTTTTGATGAAGCACAGTTTTTAGGGAAAACAATCCCCAGTGTTAAGGGACACAGTCTAAATAAATTTGGCTGATAACCTTCCTACAATTACAACATTTTTTGTGTGTGCACATTTTAATCTCATTTAACTTAGAGTTTGTATACGAAGTCTGCAGTTAGATATGTCTGAGGTACTCCAGAGTACTCCAGAGCTTGCCCACCAGCTTCCCAAGACACATAAAAGCAGCTATGATTTCCCTGCTGCTGCTGGGAAAAGCTGCTGCCTTTGTTTTTCTTTCCCCCCCCCCCCCAAAAAAAAAAAAATCTGATTAGGAAAACTGGCACCTCCTTCCCACAGCAAATTATTGATGATCTGGTGGCCATGGTTTTGATGTAACAACTATCTAGAAGAATATAGGCATATAGGCTAGGAAGGGCAGGAGGTCACTACATGGCAAGAACATGGGATATAGACCTGCTGGCAAGAGCAGGTGAGGTGAAAGACAATCTAGTGGCTCACAGTTTCACACCTGGCAGGGCAGGTCGTCTGAGTCCAGGATGGTTATTCTAAGCGCTGTCACACTCCACTGTAATGGAGAAACAAGAAGCGTTGGTCCAGTGGGCCTAAAATATCTTGGAGTAGCAGTTCTGCAAGCTTCCTTTTCTTGTAGTTTTATTTAAAGAAATGCTTCTTTATTTTTGGCACTAGGGCTACTTTTTTGTTGTTGTTGTTGCCAATGGTTGTTTAAAGAATCTTTATCTGTATATCACTGGCACTATACAGTGCCAGATAATACATTTTTGATAGATAAACACATTATGACCTAGTTAGTAAAAAATAATAAATATACAACATATGCACAAGTTTGCACACTGATCACCAGCAACTGAAGCTCATAATGCTGGTGGAAAAGTGTAAATGCCTTTTCTGTTCTGTTTAAGTTGTCCTTAAATAAAGATTTTCTTGTTAGCTCACCATAATATCCCATCTTTTTATTAAAAAAAATTAACTTCTGTTTTGGGACACTTGCATGATAGGCATCCCAAAATCTCCAACGTGCTTGCACAGGTCTGTCAACGTGCAGCCAAGCAAGGAAGCATACTGGGGACCTGTGTCAAATGAGTAAACTGGGCTTGCTCCTGCAAACCTGTGTTGCAGTGCTGGGTCTGTACTTTGGTTTTGGGATCATGCTGATCATGCTGTGAAAGGAGGAAATCTCATTTAATGGGTTTTCTTGAACATCAGATGATGGTTATAAAATGCTGCAACTAGCAGTTGCACTACACAGTAGCACTCAGACTGTAGCAACTAAACTGCCTTGATAGCATTGGAGCTTTAAAAAATAATAGTTGCTTCTCACAAACATATAGTTGTTGTGTTATAAATGACTGAAAATAAAAATATTTCATTGCATTATACCAAATATAATGGGTTTACACACAGATATTTTTACCTTGTATTTTCAAAACATGGTTAATTTTTAGGAAAGATAATTATTATACCTGCCCTACAAGCTTAGACAGAGTAGCTTTGATAATGGACTCAGCAGTGAATCAGTGGCAAACCCAACCCAAAAGTCCTGGATTGTAGAGTCACAGTCTAACCAGTGAACAGTTTAGAAGAGGTTATATTTGATTCCTTCCTGTCTTCACTTCTTCTTTGAAAACAGAGCACAAATTCTAGCATTGCTAATGCATCCAAGTCAGTGTTAACATATTGGAAATACATAAAGACTACCTAGAAAAGATCCTTCATTTTTTTGTAATTCTTGCTTTCCAGTAGAGTTTGTTTTATATTTTTTTCATAATGCTCTGTTTTCCCTTAGAGCCTATTTGCAAAAGCCAAGCCCCTGCCATGTTTTCTTTTCAACTGCATTTGCCTTGGCATGCAAACTAGATTTCATACTTAAAACAAGAATAAAAAACCGCTTTCATCAACAGAAACTAAATTACTTTATATTTTAATACCACTCTGGCAGCAAAATGAGCTTGGGATTTCTTCTTTGCAGTTCCAAATATAAGCAAAAACGTGTAGAATTCAGAGACTGCGTGGCATAGGGACAGTGATTTTTAGCAGTAGATTAATTCCAATGCAATGAGGATGATGTATTTTCTCTGAAGTGCTTACTGATCAGAACTTTTTGTAGTCCTGAGATTTTAATGTATGGATTTTGTTTTATGGTTGATGAGCAAATACGGCTTTTTCAATGTAATGCCTATCTCCAGGCATATAAATGCAAGACTGTGTTCATGCCAAAGAGTTTTTCACATTAGTTTAATTACCACCTGTAATGACCCTTTGCAGCCTATCTGCCAAAAGAGCAACACGTCCCACTGTGATTTATCTTAGTATAGAGATAGTTTATCATGGTTCAAAGGTTTTTATGGTAGATCTTTATGGCACATGTGCCAGCTCTATCAGAACTTCTCAAGTTGTTCCACAACTACATGGCAGGAGTGGGCCTTCCTATGCCCAGCTGATCGTTCACTGCCTCTACCACCACAGAGGACTCTGAGGGGCTGTGCTATCAAAATGGGTTCTCAAAACAACCCAGCTACAGAGCAGCTATTCTCCTCCCTCCCTGGCACATGGGTTGCCTTGCAGGAAAGCCTGAGGGTCTTAATATTTCTGCATAGGAGGCATGCCCAAATCCCAGTCATTCTGCCTATTTCTGTTCTGATTACAGTTTGCTCTGTTCTGTTTGCTCCATTGTTTTTGGTATAGAAATATGAACTTGATATTCTGACACCAATCTTAGGAAACATGTGGACTTTTGTTATGAAGCTGAGGACCAGCCCAGAAGGGTGTCCTAGATTCATCAGAGTCAAGCTGGTCATATATTCAAATCAGTTTTCAGTAAGACATATTTATGTCTTCAGTGAGAGATTTAGCAGAAGAAAGTTGTGACTTTGTGAAGCTGTCTTTATTAATTCTTTAACTAATTAATTCTCTAATTGACTCTCTAACTCTTTTGAGTTTTCTTGTAGGCATGCAGTACTTGGAGAAGGTGCTTGTGCCACTTGAATGGTGGCCAACCAATGCTAAGCAGTGCTCACACTGTATTTTATTAAAGTACAGATTCACCTTTTGTATTTCCTTCCAAATAAGCATTTTTTCAATTGATTCCACATTTAGTCTGCTTAAAATTAACAATGGTCTCATAATGGACAGCATACATTTTTGCCTTTTTGTGGAAACAAACTTTAACTATGATTTTTCCCTTGATTTGGAAGCAATTTGTCATCCAGGGCAGGCGCTGAACTGAATGCCTCACCTCTGCCCATGCTCTCCTGGGACGTTTTCAGCCTTTGAAGCCCCTTGCTGATGTTAGGGGTCAAAGTTTATCAACTGCCCTGCTTTTTGGGAAGCATCAACTGATAACTCACCTTTGCCATACTGCACCCTGGACCTGTACTGCTCTGCTGTCCACCGAGCAAGCTTTCCTGTGCACACAGCTGAGCTTCCAGAGGATGTTATTTAACTGGTTTCCTAGTACTGAGAATGTTTGGCTCCATCACTATAGGATACCAGTGAAGGGCATGAGTTGCACAGCAGCCGCTGGTGATGCGTCCCCAGCCAGGGTCTGTCCTTGGAGGTGGCAAGAAGCATGGTGGCTGTTTCATAGGGAAAGTGCTGCTGCTCCATTCACTCAGTCTGGGCACACCTGATCGTGTGAGGGTCTGTGCAAGGGATGTTTTTTTACAGCATTGGTATTTCAACCCCAGGATGGGCAATCTCTTTTCAAAATTTGCAAATAAAACTTATGGCTTTTGTAGTTGCACTAGATGGCATACTGTAAGAAAGGCCATGCTGTGAGCCTGAGCTACTCCTTGGCATTGCTATGCTGTTCCTGAAGCCAGAAGGTTTTGCTGGGAAAAAAATACATGGCTGAAAGCAAGGACACACACATGGCCTATAGCAAGTAAATGAGGCTACCTTTTGCAATAGTTAAAGCATGGCTCATCCAAGGTCAGATTACATACCCATGGATACCCATTTGAATCTTCTCCTTCAAACGTCAAAACAGATACCAGCTGTTCAAAAAATCAGTCTTTCACATTGGTTTGTAATGCTGAGTGAACCAGGAGCTTTAGGATGGCCATAAGAAATACCTTTGGTTTGTATTTAACAGGAGCCCACTTACAATTTTTATAAGTAAATTGTCAAGAGAGACTTTTGCTTCCTTTAACACATGCTATTACAACGTACCGTAAGAAGAGCCAGAGAGATGCTTCATGCTGTGGATTTGGTAACATGACGGAAGGATTTCAGTACAAGCATTTCATTGTTCAAAAGCTGGGCCAAACCAACAGCGAAGAGAGGCCGTCCGAGTCCACTTAACTACTATGATTTTGAATAATCATATATCCCCCTTTTCTAAGCGAAGAAACCAATTAGGCACTTGATCTGGATAGGCCTGTCCCAACCTCTGCTCAGCCCTAGTTCCCACCAGCTTCAGGGCTTGTCTGATCCCTCCGTGAGCCAGCTCAGCTCATGAACTCATCTGGGGACCCTCCTCTTTCCTGAAAGCAGTCACTTGGCAGACTAATTTGGCTTGGTGGCCCACCAAATGCCAGAGAGAGTTCAAGGAGTGCCAAGAGAGGTCCTATCCCCTGGTGGTGCCTGAGAAGTACTCAGTCCACTCACCCTCCTTGTGCAGCTTCAGCCTAAATTAAGCTCCTGCTCTGCATTGCCTTCTAGAGAAGCTTACACTTCCACAAACTACAGCAGGAGCGAGGGGATTAACTTCACTCGACTAAATTTAGTCTGTGTGAATTCCTTTGCTCCATCCTCTGCTTTAACTCCAATGTTTCTTATTAATAATATCTCATGCACATAGACTCTCCTGAGTTGAACAGCATAATCAGCACCAGCAGAGTATCAGTTAGCACTGTGTGGATAAGCACTATATGTTTTCCCTTGGTTTGTGACAGAGATTTACTGCGTGCACTGAGCTGGGACTCTTGAAATATCTTTATCATTGTAAGCTTGTTAACTAACGCTGGGACTTATTCACATGGCCAGCAGCAGATGTGATAGGTTCAGAAAGTCACAAGATCCCCCTTTATTTTGATAACTTGCTCTTTAGCTCCCTAAGATAAGCTGAAATTCACCAGCTAGTGAGTTGGCTATTTCTCACAGCAAAGGGATGGGACCTCTGCCTGTGCATGCTCATCTTGCATTTTAGTTTTATTAATCACATCTTGGAACAATAACTAAAATTAATTGTTTAGAAATAGTGGCGTTTGGTTGCACATTAGATGTCTGGGGCTTCTGTCTTGCAAAGGTGCAGTTAACAGGCTTTGGATTTTTTTTTGATTGTTTAAAAAAATATGGAAGTGTTTTGCATGAAAGCAACTCTGAAAGCAGTGAAAAAAATTTGTATTTTTTATGACCTGAGTGGTCTCTTCCTTTTGTATCTTGATCATGGCTAATCTGACTGTTTTTGACCTATGTTTGAAGAAAAAGGTTCTTACTCTGCCTATTTGAAAAGATGTGTAGAACTAAAGACAGAAAATTGATTGACATCATATAGGTATCAAAAAATCTCTTATGATCCAAATCAAACCTTTAATTGTACACTGACATTCTGCCTATCAGCTGTTTTTAGTCTTTGATGTATTTGCCTATTTCTAGTCTACTAACGTCAGTTAGTAGAGTAAAACTCCCTTAAACTAATATACCAATTTTATGTTTTCTAGGTCCAGCTCATGTACTTTGTAGTAGCTCAGTTTTGCAGACCCACTTCCATTTGAAATTACTGAATATATAATTCTTCTTTATTATTTCACAAATGCTATTTAATATCATTGTGGATATTTTGTGTTCTTGGAGATGTTTAACTTTCAAATGAAAGACATACACAGAAATGATTACATTGCATTTGCTCTTTGGTTTCATCATAGTCGGAAATGGAACTTAACTGTTGTGCCATGTGATTGGAAACATACTAAGAGGTCATCTCTTGCCCCATGTCTATGATCTTTGCTTCATATGACAAAGGAACGTGACATCTGTTACTGTTTGTACAAGTAGTTGTCTGTTGCCACAAAGTCCAAATAGCAGCTGTGAGTTGCTAAGTGAGCATGGATGATTATCTTCATCTATTATTGATAACTGCCTAATTGTTGTTTTTTCATGAACTGTTTCCTTTGTGCTATAAAGGACTTGACAGTGGTGTTATACTATAAAAATATTCCAGCCAGTTGTCTCAGTGGAGGTTCATTTCATAGACCAAAGGCCTGTTCTTGGGACAGTTTATGCCATTTTTTTTTTCCATCTGAAGCAGGCTATATTGGCCAAAACACGTTTGACAGACAGTGTGAGCGTATGCAGTTTATAATTTTGTAGTTACAGAATAGTTACACCATAGCACAATTACACTATATAGTATAGCTCTACTGATATCATTAGGTACTAAATGACAATGAAGTTATGACTTCTATGTGTCTTCTTAGTTGCCTTATAATATGTCATTTGTAAGTTATATAGAATTATAAAGAATGACATGCAAGCAACTTTAAGAAATCAGTATGCGTAAAGAACCTGCTTACCCCTGTATGTGATGGGAAAAATGGCTGCAGATTCTGGGCTTTGGCAGATGCTACCTCCATGGATGACTGTTAGGTAAAAGAAAAAGCTCCATTTAAAAAAAATAAAGCTGCCATGAGTCTGACACTGAAATTTGTCAGGAGGCAATTCTGGGCTTGCTCAGTAGCAAATTATTGATGCCTACAGAATTTAACAGGGTATAAAACCCAGGTTCCTACACATGTTCATGGCAGAATGCCAGCACTTGATGGCTCATCTTGAGGGCAATCTGACATGTTCTACGATATGGACTAAGAGGTTGAATTGCCTTTAGCAATGCCTTTCATTCACTATAATTATAAGGTATTCCAAACTTCTCTGTAGTGAAATAAGTGAGATGAATACACATTTTAGCAATGGATCTTGTCTTGTCTACTTTTAGAAAAATAGAGCATAGACTTCTAGTTGTCTAGAGTTAGTCCACAAAAAAATGAAAAAACCCTTCACCTTCACAGAGGAAAATGGTAAAAAAAAAAAAAAAAAGAAAGAAAACAGAAAGGATCTGTCCTAACATAGATGTCTGTTAAGAGGACATTTAGGCTATGAAGCCTAGAAGTGCATTTTTCTTCCCCTTCTCTAAAGATGAGCAGGGTCATTTCAAAAGGGGATCAGCAAGCAGCAGGGAGAAAAGGAGAGGGTGGAATCACATATCTCAGCACTAGCCCTGCTCTTCAAGTCTAGCTGTACCTTTGGAAGGTCATTGGCTCTGTCTGGTTGCTGTGCTGCCTGGAATGGGAACAGGAATGGGAATGGCAGGCATGTGCTCCTATTGTGCCCCTGCCTGACCTGAAAGGAGAGCTATTTTAGCCAAAGCAACTGCCAAGGTCAAGTGCCTCCACGTGTATTTATAGCGGCAGCACTGCGCCATTAAGCAGGGCTGAGCACCTAAGCTGCAGCAAAGCACAACAAATAAAGTCCTGGGAGCACCAACTCCTTTCAGTTGTCTCATGTGCTGGTGGGCTGTTTTGCAGTTGTAAGAACTTATTATATGATCTTGTTAGCTTCTGTTTAATAAATAAATAAAGTTCAGATTGGGTCATGAATGAAACAGTGGACTCCTGCAGGACGCTCTGTGTAATGGGTTGGCAAGTCCTTGGGAATTGGTAGCACTTTAGGAAGCAAAACCATGTTCCTGCAACTGTCTCAGAAATAGAAAAGGAGAAAATCTAAACAATTTGGGCTCTCAGTGGTCTCAGAAGTGCTGCTTCTGGAAGTTCTGGTGCTGTTTAAACAAGTATGCTTCTGCACTGTCTTACAGGGCATTGCATTTAGTCCTGGAAAAGGCTGTGGCTGTTCCTATCTCAGATAAGTAATAGCAACAGATCTTAAATAAGCAGCTGTGACACACATGTGTCAAGAGCCACCGAAGCTGTCTAGCTGGTTATCTCTGTATTTCTGATGGTTACATTATGCTGCCCTCAGTGATCCTGATATTCTCACCTATTTCGGGTATCTGAGTCAGTAAATAAAGATTGCTCTCTTACCAAGTTTGTCAAAGTTCTTGTTCCTGCAGTTCTCATTCTGAGTATGCACAAACTCTGGATTACTCTGATCCTCTTCTCAAACTGAAGGTCCGAAGGTTGAAAATCACTGGGAAGATGACCCAGCTTGTACTCATCTATGGTTTCCTTGAGGTGAAAAATGACTATCAAGGCCATACAACCGGATGACATCTGTCTCAGAAAAGTCTAGTCCTGAATTCTGTCATGAGATATTTGTGTGTTGCCTACAGCCAGCTTCTAAGAATTTGTAATCATCAGATCTCAATTGAAAATTCCTTTTCACAGTCTTTTCTATTGTACAATTATTCCTGTGATCATGAAACAGATTTTTCTTTCACTGACAATGTTATTAATCTAGATTAAGACTTTGTTGTCTTTAACAATGCTCGTACTCTACAGGTTTAAGTTCTCTCTGGGCCCACATTCAAGCTACTTCTCACTCATGTATCTCTGTTGATGTAATTTCTTGCTTTCATACATGCTCTCAGAGAAAACTTTTCTCAAGCACTGACTAATCTGACTAATCTTGCATTTTCTTCTTGGGTCCAAATACTTTTCTTAACTGTTTTAAGTACTCTCTGAAAATGTTTTTCTAATTTCTACTGGATGCTCTACTGGGTAAAGAAGAATATAGATGCAGAAACAAAAGATTTTATAAACTCTGGTCCAAATACATAGACTTGGGATCTCCTGTGGAGAGGATACAGCAGTTTAGAGCAAACCTGTAACCCAACACCAAATAGACAGCTCCAGATAGGGAAAGCCATGCAGGAGACAGCAGTATCTGGAGATAATGTGAAAGGGGCAGTAAAGATTGTGTCAAAGCCTGTGGGTTTATAATTTATATGTGTTTGGATTTGCTGCCAAATGAGGAAAAGGGTGAGATTGCTATAATGAAGCAAAAAAAAAAAACGTTTAATATATAATTAGTAGTCTGAGCGACAGCCTTTGTTATTATTTCCACTGATTTGCATGCTATAGGAAGACAAAAATAAAAATGGAAAAGAGTAGTCACCATAGATTCAGAGCATCGCTAAAGCCAATCATGATATAGGTGATGAGAGTGTCTAACTCATCAGAGTGATTGAGAAAGCAGCTTGCAAACACCAAGAATAAGGTCATAAACTAAGGGATCTGTGAGACACATGGGAAGAAGCCCATGGGAAAGAAATAATGGAAAGGAACTAAAGAGATCTGTGCTCTGATCTTGATTGCTAGGAGTCCATCTCCTTGAAGACTGCTGACAAATCCCCTTGTTTCTCTGTCAGAAAGTAATATAAGAAGCAAGGGAAATATGGAGAGAGCTTGTTTCTGGCTTTCTCCTCCTAATTTCCAGCAACCAAATGTGTAGGGATGGGGTTTGCCACATTCATAATGGTGAAGTCTTACCAATGTTATGGTAAGGAGTCCCAGCACCAGCACCAGCTATAGGAGGGGACAATGGTTGGATGCAAGGGAAATTTGTCTGCAATTGTTTCAGAACTAGCTCAGCTTCATAAACTCAGATCTAAACTAGTTGCATTCAGAGTCACCACATTGGGAGGGAGGGCCAGGGACATTCAATTCAGGCTTAGTCTCCTCTACAAACTTTCCCACTCATGACTATGTCTGCTTTGTGATAGTTTTACAGAGCAGCTAAAAAGAATGATATAAAACACAATGTTTCTTCCCATTTTTATTTTTAGCACAGCATCTCCTGCAACACACCTTTGGAACAAACAAGTAAGTAAAACTCCAAAATCCCAGTGTGGTTATATGAGTTAAGGGAGGCAATCATCTCAGGCATTTTAAACAGCTTATTAACATGAGCAAGCAGCCCCAGAGTCTGCCTAATTCTTCCTTCTGGAAGGTAAATCCCCTTGCTTTTGCTCACGTGATGGCTTTTGGGAACAACGGGCTGCCTTGTGCAACCTGGCTGCTCCAAAGGCTTATCAGCTTCTTTATGCAGGTTGCATCTTGCTCCGTATTTAGTTTCATTTGTCTCCATGGAATTACTTGCAAAGTAATCGGTGCTGATACAAGCATCATAATTGGGCCCAGACAAAACAGTTTCTTGACTCATGTAGAAGCCGACTATGTAGGGAGAAGATGTTAATGACAGCAATGCATAATACAGTTTTTCCTTAAAATGAATACAAATATATTTCTTTAACATATAAAAATATTTCATACAAGAGAGAAGAAAAAAGGTTCTGTATTTTCTTGTAGAATTAGGTTAGTTTTTCCTAGACATGAAGGAATCTGCATCATAGAGACTTTAGAAAACAACCTTGATTACTTCTGCTGCCTATGGCACTGTTGTTCAATATACATGGTCCCTAGCGTAAGCTGTGATGAAAGATTCAACATATCTCTTGCTTCCCTTGTGCCAGGCAGTCACAGCGCCGTCAGAGCAAGGAGACAGTGAAGGCTACTTGAGGGCAGACACAAATGTGCAGCAGAGGGCAGAAACTGGGTGGATGGGAAATACAAAAAGGAGGCTGTGAAAGAAGCCATGAGTTTGTTCATTAGTGCAAAAAGAGCATTGCCACATGGCTTGTCCTCTCTTGTTCTGCCCTAGTAAAACAGAGCAGGCAATTGTGCAACATTAGCATGGTTAGGGCAATGGCAACGCAAAATCATGAGAACAGGAACCAAGAGGCAAAACTGATTTGCAAAGACACATATCCAATTAGTGCAATCACGGTTGCTTGCTGGAGACCAGAGCAGTTTGAAAGAGGAAATACGAGCAATTTACTGCCAGTGAGACTAGAAAAGGCAGAGAGAGCCGCTGTGCTTGCACTGCTGGCACATGGCCTGGCGCAGATGACTGCTCTCCGAGCTGCCATTCTGCTGAATTCACTGCTCCCACCTTGCTCCTCACTGCTCTCTCCATCTGCTAACACTCTCCAGAAATCTACTTCAAAAGCTGAAGAGGCTTCTGGTGACAGAAAAACTTTTCTCTGTGAAGGAGTCACCTCCATGCTCTGCAGCCACAGCTTCTGTGTGTATAATGCTGCTGTGTGCAAACGGCTCGACAAGCAAGGAGAAATGAGAAATGAGAGTTACTGGACATGTCTGGGATATGCTGGTATAAGTTTGGAAGGATTTCCATTTGCATCATATCTATTCTCATTAATTCATGATAGAATTCAGTTCCCTGCCACCACCTGTATAGTAAAAACTAGCAATGATGAGTCTCATGACAGAAAGCATCATGCAACGAAGCTGCATTCGCAAGAATACACAAGGGACAATTGAACTCACACTGTAGGGTCTGCTGCCAACCACACTCCTGCTCCCTTAAAAAAAAAATCACCCCACTGCTCATCCTGAGAAGGCGAATGTGCACTTTGCATTTCATTGAAAGGCTTTCAGTCTCCTTTCCCGGGCCCCAGACTGTTTCCTGCGCAAGCCCTCTGACTTTCATTTTCCTTTTGAAGCAGCTAAATTTGCATTTCATTGAGCCTTCTGAAGCACTGAAGCTTTATTTTATTTATTTTATTTTTTTTTGGCTCAGCACATGAGAGAGGCCTGTACCAGGGCACATCTGGCTCCTGCATTATACCCACTGGAGCTAGGACCAATTCCCGTGCAGCATGACTCCTCACAGCAGGAAAAGCCCAGACCCCCACTCCCAGATGTCTGTAGATATATCAAATATTGTGGTTCCTTTCACCAGAAATGTTACTTTTTTGCAGCATCTGTGTGTCTACACAGAAGCAGATGTCACAGAATGGGAGGTGGGTTGTGACACTGGCCTATGGGGTAATGGCCAATGCTTTGGAGACAGGCGAAGTGAAGAAGATGGGGAAATGCAGGCATCCACTGTATGAATGAGACAACCTCTGTTCCACTGGCATCTGCTCCATTGGGATCCAAGCAACACTATGAATATGACTGGGATGATAACAATGTGCAACATATAGTTTACAGGAGAGGGCATCAAGATGGTGTTTGGAGCTTTTTGAAGCTTACACACAATCCCATTTCCCTTTGACAAAGCATCTAAGAAGCCTATAATATCTGGACTGCCTGAAAGACCTCGTTTGCACATACTCCTTACTGGGAACAGCAGGAGCATGGAGCCATCCCAGACCCAGAGAGGAGGGGAATTGCGACCTTCTCCTTCTGTGGCTACAGCCCATGGCAAACTCATTGGCCAGCATGTGGTAGGTGACACCAGTGGTTGACACCTACTGTGTGGAAAACACACAAGAAGTTTGGGCTTAAGGGTCTGGGCTTAGGCAGAACACTTAGGAAGTTTTTATCCTTAATGGTCAAGACAAAGGAACCCAGATACATGGGGGACTGGGTGGAGCCGGGAGTGAGGGAGAGACTGCAAAGAACACGAAGAAGAACAGGTACACAAGCAGTTTAGGCTTGAGCAGAAAACACATCACAAAGTTAAAGTTTGTATCAGGACAAAAGAAGCCAAAAC
>JAUBOD010001117.1:180918-213133 GCA_032353885.1 Nothura maculosa | reverse complement strand
AGAAGCGGATGGCAAGGTTAATTGTAAATTACATAGCCTATATCTTATACTTTTTCAGCGTGCAAGCTCGTTTACAGAAGCAGAAAGCACACTACCCTGTTAACCCCTTATAGGCCTTACACAGTTCCTTTCAGTTCCTTTGCTGCTGTTCCACCCACAGTTAAAATAACTGTGCAATTTCCTGGTTGTTCTCTAAAAAACTAAGCAGTACTTTGTTCCATAATTTCTCCAATGTAAGTAGCTATTGGCCTTTTTAATTTTCAGCATTTTTGCTCAGCAGTATCCTAAAGAAGGCAGTCATTAAAAATAATACAGAATAACTGTTGCATCAGGACAGAAAGGGAAGACTGTTGCTCTTTTGCCTTTGCTACTGGCAAGTGCTGTGACCTTGTCCTTGGAACCTGGTCACTGCATTTCCTTTTCTGCAAATTATTGGTCTCAATGATATAAATTGTAAGGGAGTGACTTCACAGAGGCTTATGCAAGTCAAGCCAGACTTGGCTTTCTGCCAGGGTGCTGTGAGTTTTTCCTAGTCAGTGCTTTGCAAGCAGATTTGGGAGCAGCATCTACTACTGCTTTAGATGCCTTCCTCTCCTGAGCTCCTACAGCAGAATATGTGCAAGTTCAGCCTTTCCGACTCTGCAAGAATTGCTTTAAATGTGAATATCTTCAATTTGGCAGCAGTTTTGACTGCCTACAGAAAAGCATTTTCCTTCCATAAACTGCTTTAGCTCCAGCCAAGGGCTGTGAAGAGAGCTCAGGGAAGCTCTGGGAAGAACTGCTCCAAGTCTTCTTACCAAAATATCATAATATATGTGTGTACACAGATACATAATTCAGTGTGGGTGTATGATATTGCTTTATAAGTTTCTTGCGTAAGCTGGGTTTGTAAGATTCAAGACTGAAGTGTACTGTGGCAAGCACCTCTCTACAGGTGTGACTATAGCAGCTTGAATTGACTGGTACCTCTAACTAAAACGGATTAACCAGGGCCTTATGTGACACTCACACACTGTGATGATGGAGGCAAACAGTAGGAATTTATCCCTTATGAAAATGATAGCCTTGGATCTTCCCATGCCGGCTACAAATTGTTGCCTGTAGATATTTTTCCCCTCTATTTTCTGTGTTCCTAATTGGATTGATCCAATCTACCACCTTAAGTAGCCACTTGTATTTCTTTTTAATTAAATGTTTTTTCTCATGATGCTATTTTCTTTTGAGTCAGTTTGTGACTCACGTGAGCTTTGGCTGTTGAGTTTGTAGCCAAAGTCTCTGTTCTGATGCTCCTAGTGGTATTTGTGCTGGAAAAAAACACTTTTAGCATTCCTCTTACACTACTAGCCCAAGGATGATGAGGCCTGACGGCAGACAGACAGGTATTGTGAAAACAGAGATATCCAACCTTTTCCCAATATCTTTCCCATAGGCGACAGCTTTTGGTGAATTGTTTTTTAAGAGCAAAGATCAAATTTATGAACTGACTCAGCTCCATTCAATGATAATAAAGGGCATGCTGAACTGTTTGGAGCTGTGATTCACATGAATGATAAAGAAGAAATTGTTTGGGTGAAAAATCAGATATTATGTTAAACTTTTTCTTACATGAAAGAGACTCCAAGAGTCAGTGATGTCTACCCCTGCAAGTCTTCCATGAGATTCAGAATGTATATATAAATATATATATATATACAAATTTTCTAAAAGTCTAGGATATTTGGGTTTTGCAACTTTACTCTTCTATCACAAAGTTTATGAAAAGGTGATCCAACTGTGTATTAAGTAAACCAAGTCAGAGACAAACAGCATCTTTATGCTTAAAATTAAAAGAAAAGCATTGAAAAGAGCTTTGATGCGATTTTGTAAAGCAAAGTGAGAAGGGGTGACCCCCACCAAAGCCTTCACCCTGGGATACAGCAGTGCTGCTACAAGGGAGCTACTGCTTCATCTCCTATTGGTCCTGGGTGCCCCAGGCTGGCAGGGGTGTCTGGTACTGCACAATGTGCCATGACTCTTTCCTACTTTTGAAGCTAGTAATGATATTCTCTGAGTGCAGAAATGGTTTTGGGAAAAGGAAATGCACAAGCTCTTCTCTGTGAAGCAGATGGTACATGCCAGCCCTTTCGCAGAGTTTATGCAGGGCCCATCCCCCTGCAGGTTTGGTCTGTAAAGGGCTTTTTGGGACTTTGAGATGTGGCTCTTGATTTCTGTCAAATGGCACAGGTGAGGAAATCATGGCATCTGGGTGTTTGTAGTTTCACTTGCTCTGAATAGCCGGTCCTCAGTTTCAATGACATGATGTCCAAATTATTGAGGAGTATTTAGATAAATGCTTTTTTGTTTTTCCTAATCTTCCCATTCCCCTGTTGCATCTGGTCTCTTCTGAGCTACCTTGCAGTGATGCCAGTAAAAGCTTGGTAATTGCTTAAGACAATTCACCAGAAATCATGGATAACATAGCTGCCATCATTCAACACTCCCACTGCAGCCTGCTCTACTCCATTTGGTCTGCATCCATCTATTGTGTCTTGTTGGCAGTGATAAACTGAGCTGCTGCTTTGGTTCTTTTGGGAACAGTTCCTGATACAATGGGATTCTGGTCTATTAAAACTTCTAAGTGCTCACAATACATGATAAATACAGACTATTTATTTCCACTTGGAGTCAGGTGAATGATCAGAGTGACTGCTTCTGACATTGTCAGAGGAGAAGGTTACTGTGATTCAGGCAGCTACTCTTAAGTATGGCCCATTATTGCTGATAAGGCCTCAGTGCTCAAACATGTGCAGCTTAGCTGCTCCAGATTGATTGTTACCTTGAAGAGTTCCCTCCTCTGAGATGACAAGCAACTATTGGCATGTCATTATATAGCTTTTATTGCTCCCAGAGCCAAGCTATTACGCAGATTCTGGCGCTGCTGCTACACCTGGGTTACTCTGTCCTCCTGCCTTGCACTCAAACACCATTGAGTGCTTTGCAAACAGAGCTTTACTTACAGCTCACATCACCTCTTCAGGCAAGTAACGTTTCCTATTGCTGGATAAACACAAAGCACAAAGAAGAAAAAAAGCACCTAGTGCCATTTACTCTAGCTTACTTTAACATGATGCGGAGTAGGAAAAAAAATAAACAGTTTGCAATACTGAATTCACTTGGAGTAAACGCATCTAGAATATCACCAAAGGTGCCACAAATTAGTAGCCTATTCTGCAAGAGCAAAGCATCTTGTTTTGTTTTTCCTAAAGTTGGCCATGACTGAGAAAAGGCACCGATGCTCCTGGCCATGCCCAGCTTACAGCCTGCACTGAGTGTCTGGAGAAGGCCTGCATGCAACCTTGTGCTAGCTCCACGTGGGAGCTGGGACATCTGTTTCAATTTATTTCTGTAGCAGCATAGCTAGGGCCGTTTCCAGCAAACAAATCCGAAAAGAAAAGATCTCACGCTATTATAAAGACTGTCAAAAGAAAATAAGATACATTTAACTTAGCTGCATTCTTTTGCATATTTGGACCAGCTTTGCCTCTTCCCATGCCCCTCAGGCTTACATTGTGTGCTGTTGCGCCTGGAAATGCCTGACCATCCTCTTGTCTCAAGAAGCCTTGGACAATGCTTCTTGGACAAGTTGGAAAAGTGCAAGCTGGACTCTTAACAGGAGAAAAATGTAGCCCAAAGGTAGTTGTTTGTTGAAACCTACTGCTACAAGCTCTGAATTAAAAGATGCTAATTTTGGAAGCTGGCATGATGCTTTGCAATACAATATTCAGCCAAGGGCTTGGCAAAGCACCTTTCTTCTTGCTCTCACGACCAGACAACCCATCCTCCTCCCAGATGGCAAGATATTTATCAAACAAAACAAAACAGAAAGGCTGCAGTAGGTTATGGGGTTGGTGGTGTTGTAGGGTGATTTTCTTTTGTTTTTGTTTTTGTTCTTCCTGCCTGCTTATTCTGTGTCTTTGGGGGGAAAAAAAAAGCAGTCCCAATGATAACATAATATTTCTGTGCTGCTTTGGGCTGGCACATGTTCAGCCCTCTTTCCCTCAGTCCTTTGTACAAACAGGTGCCTGTTCCTCTGAGCACAGAATATGGCTCTGCTTGACCTAAATACCATATCACAAATGGATAGCGGTATTCACAGCAAATTGATCTGCTCATGCCTGAGAAGTTCACACGCTTTCTAACAAGTCAGTCACCCATACACCAAAAAGGAGGAAGACTCATTATTCATATGGTTGACAGCACAGAATAAATAGCAAAAGACCAAACTGGTTAAAAAAAAAAAAAAAAAAGTAAGCCAAAACAAATCTACAAGGTGATATGGCATTATCAGCATAGAAATGTTTACGGATTTAGGCTGATGAGGAAAAGAGCTAAGAATTAAAAAGTTTGGATTGAGGCAGTCAGCTTCATCAGGCAAATGCAACAGAAACTATAAATGTAGTGTAGTTTCCCATTGCAAAGTTCATCTTTGGACAGATTCCTGCTCTAGCAAGGTCTGCATAATAGCTCTGCATAAAACACTCCTCATGGCTGTCACCACTCCTTTACCCTCCCTTGGGCAATTACCCCACCTGCAGGGACAAATAGTTTTGTGTTTGATTGGTTGGTTTTGGTGAAGCATGGAGGGATGGAGGTGCTGAGGGGGAAGAGAAGCCCTTTAATTAGAAAGGTATATTTTTTTAGCAGCAGAGAACCTGATCCCTTATGGATATTCTGTTTAGCAATATACAAGTGCTGTGGAACATGTGCAAAATCATTCAGCAGAAAGGCAGGGAATATTCAGTAGTAGAACCAGAAAGTGGAACCAGGCTTCCAGAAAAGGTTTTTAGGTCTATTTTCTGGGTTTTTTTTTCTGCTATTTTCTGCATCCTCAATTACATAACGGTTACTCAGGCACAATAACAAGAATATGCTGAAGAGGAAGGGCAGCAGTAACTTGATCCCCTATGTTAAGTCATCTCTAAGCAATCACTATGTCTTAAAAAGCAACAAAAACAACAAACACACATGTGCGTGGGCTAAGCAAAAATACACCGCTGCCATGAAAATTAGGTTTATCTCCTAGAGACATGAGAAAGAAATTAAAAAAAAAATCCCATTAAGGATGAAGCCATTGCTAATGCACACAAGGGTGTGGAGATTTTTTTTTTTGGTAGCAATGCCCATCTTGCAAACTTCCAGATACTACAGAGAATCTGTGCTTCATCCAGAAGATGCAGTTTCTAGCCTCAGTCACTCCCTCTTCAGAGGAGCAGGAACCAACTGACAAACACACCTTAGCAAGAGCAAAGGCAGAGGAGAACATAGAAAACTGCACTATTTCAGAAATAATAAACTGCTTCAACTGCTTCATGATTTTAACTACCCAGAGCTAATAATACTGCCAAGAATTGATAAAGTGATAGTGATAAAGAAAAAGTTCCTCTGGGTTGTTAGACCTCAGACTATAAAACATATTCCAGTAGTATATGTATATATGTGGTACAGTCACCTAAGGCTATTCTTTCCATAACAGAAAAAAAAGAAAAGGAGAGGGAAAAATAAAAAAGGAGTTTGGCTGCTCTCCTTTTATAGTAAGGCTCTGCTTCCTCCAGGATGACTCAGCAGCTGCAGTTCTGCAAGAGGGCTTGTAAACTTGGGTGGTGTGAGAAGAGCTTTCTTTAAAGGGAGAAAATAGTCATGGAGCAAATTTTTAGGAAAAAGGCAGGGGCATAAAAGTTTGATTTCTAAGCATTTCACATTATTGGCTTGTGCTGTGGCCAGAAAGGGAGATATGGAGTTTTAGAGAGATTAACTCCTAAAAATAGCTGGGAATATAGGCTTGAACATTGTCTGCAAGCTGGGCCAAGTAGTGATAGCTTTTAACATGAGCGTAGCAAAGACTGGGTGAAGGTAAATTATGAATTTTTCTTCTATGGTCTCACTTCTTCCCCATCTCTGTATGTTTCTTCCAAAAAAAAGCTTTGATTCTTTCTTTTAAAGAAAACCTTTCAAAGTTAGAAGTACTAAGGGAGTAGGAAGTGGAATATGAAAACTCATTGAAATAAATGGCGTTCTTTGCAGTGCAGAGTAAACCTGTGAGAAGCTACTTCATGATGCAACGTTTATTTGTGGGGAGGAATAATCCCAGAGACGAGTACAGATTAGGGGTTGACCTGCTAGAAAATAGCTCCATAGCTGGGAGTCTTGGTTGACACCAAGTTAACCATGAGTCAGCAGTGTGCCCTTGTGGCCAGGAGGGCCAATGGGATCCTGGCTGCATCAGGAGGAGTGTTGCGAGCAGGTCAAAGGAGGGGATCCTGCCCCTCTCCTCAAATCTGGGGAGGCCGCACCTGGAATATTGTGTGCGGTTCTGGCCTCCCCTGTATAAGAGGGACATGGAACTCCTAGAGAAGATCCAGCGGAGAGTGAAAAAGATGATTAAGGGAGTGGAATACCTGTTGTGTGAGGAAAGACTAAGCGAGCTGGACCTGTTCAGCCTGGAGAAGAGAGGATTGAGAGGGGATCCTAGCAGTATGTACAAATAGCTGAGGGGAGAATGTAAAGAATATGAGGCAAACTGTTCTTGGTGGTGGCCAGTGACAGGAAAAGGAGTAGTGGGTAAAAGTTGCAACAGAAGAAGTTCCACCTCCATATGAGGAATAACTTCTTTCCTTTGAGAGTGACAGTGTGAGAGGCCTGTAACAGGCTGCTCAGGGAGGTTGCAGAGTCTCATTCTTTAGAGATCTTCAAGACCCACTTGGATGTGACCCTGTGCCCTGTGCTCTAAGTGTTCCTACTTGAGCAGGATGATCCCTAGAGATCCATTCTGTGATTTAAGGATGTGCCAGCAAGTTAAAAGGACTTGACATACATGACTGCTAATGTCTACAATTTTATTACACAGGATTATGAGAAAGACATTCTCATTGTGTATTGAATGTATTGAAATACATTATTAAATAACTCAAGTGAATGAATTATTTTCTAACTGCCTCATATTAATAAGAAGCTTCCTCAACTGATTTGTGTCTTCAAAATACTTATTTTTTCTTATTCTTTTTTTTCCCTCCCTTTCTGGCATGAACTGCTGCCACAGAATGTTTTTAGGAAAAAAAAAAAAGTAGTTTTCAAGACAGGGTTTGTCCATCTAGGTCTGGCTGTGCACGTATATAGGTGTGAGTGTGCCAACAAAAAATGAGCAAGCAAAGCAATATTTTTTTGTTCAAGCAAGACTCTTTTGTTGGTGTATCATATAAAAGAATCAGTGCTTTCACTGGTTCAGCCAGACTACAGCCCGTAGTCTGTTGAGGTGCCTAGCAAAGGATTTTAGAAAGAAATTGAAAGGATAGTTCATTTAGAAAAGTATAAAGCCATTCTAGGAAGAACTAATGAAGATGTACAAAGATAGCTGTCTGACCAGTGCTTTCATATACTACCTGATGTGAAACTTGTCAGATGATCACTGCTGAGCTCAAGGGTGTTAAAGCACCTTTTTTTTTCCTACTCCAGCACCTTCATGATCTTTGCATCCTGCTTGTGATGCCAGGTTCTCCTAGCTCCAGCAACAGTGATCTCAGAACAGAGAAACAAGATTGATGTTCTCAATATGTTGTATTTGAGCATTTTGACATGTTTATTGTTACCTGGTACTTCCTCCTACTAAAAAAAAAAAAAAATAAAAAAAAAGGATGCCGAGTCAATTACCTAGAACCCTCCAGCCAGGGTGGAACACAGATTTTTAGTAGTAGTTTCATAGTGTTGCGTAGAAATTCAGGAGGCTGTGAATTGATGGTGGTTCTGAAGGAGTGAAAGTCACATTTTATTTATTCCTGAATGAGATTCAGTTTTTTCTTTCTTGATTTACTTATGCTAGCAAAGTAAATCATGCTATTAATAAGTCTTTAAATTGCGCTAAAGTGTAATGAGTCAATCCTTTTAAATAGTTTTCAATAAAGGCGAGATTTAGAATTAGCATGGCAACTTATCCATAATTTGCATTTGGCTGTTAAAACAGTGCATGAAGCACAAGTCTGAAAGGGGAAGGTTTTCACAAAGAATGAATGATTTTTTGCCAAAATTGTATGGAAATGATACAAGCCCGTCCCTATGTTGGCATTGCCCAGTTTTGCTGTGTCATCCTATTTGCAAGTGGGATACAGGAATCTTAAATACTTGTAGGGAACATTTTCCCTGTGATGTATGTTCTCTTTTCCAATGACTGCATCTTGAATTCAGAAGAGAAAAAGGAAGTTGACTTTCTTTTAATCCCTAGAATAATTCCTTCTTCCATATTGTCCCTGTGTGCATATGTATGTGCATCGTTGACATCTGCTGACCAAGCTAAAGAATCACAGCCTTCTTAGACTGCAACTGTGTTCACTTGTAATTTTTAATGCTTAATGCCACAGCTGGTAGAAAAAGTAGGAGCTTCCTCTCCTAATTATAAGCAGTCGCATTTAGTTGGCTTTTTATGCCTGTTATTATTGCAATTCCCTGAAGATGGATTTGGTTGAGGAGATTCTTTGGAAGGACATGCTATGTGTCCCTTTGACTATGACTTCCAGAAGGAGGCAAGAAACCGCCATAGTTCTTTTAGAAAAGTAGCTCTAGGCAAGGATGAGAAACCCTCTTGTTCCAATGTGGTCCAGATCAACTGTGCTATGAAAAAGGGTTGGGCTGAAATGTATTAGTAATGTATTACTAGTAATATTAATATAATTAGTAATGTATACGTATTTGTAAATGTATTCCTGCTGCCATGAAGGAGGAAGAGAGTGGATATGGCTTTTTGGTGACTTCCTCCTCTAAATGTTGGTAGCCAGAACCAGCTGGTATTTGACGAGGTTTATGCTGACCTCTCGTGGCAAGTGAGTATTAAAACCACATATCCTTCCAAAAAAGTTGGAAGCTCAAAAAATTTGGAAGCTCGAACTTTTCTCTTACATAGAATTGACAGGGAACCATCAGGACAGGCTACTCAAAAATTCTTGACACAAGCAATATTTTAAAAGTGGAGATAATTTCTTTGGGGAAGTCTGGTCCCCAGCTAGCAAGAAAAATTAAAATGGTATTTATAAATCTAGTAAGTCCCTTACTAGTTTTTATTTTTCTTGTTTTTATAGTGATATTCATATATTATAATGACTTGTGACTTGCATTAATATACATCAGTTGTGGATGAAATTACTGGAGATATGAAACCACAACAGCTACCTTAGTCAATGTGTTCCTACTCTTTGTAGGAGTACTAATTTGTTGACTTATGCCAAAATTTATTGCCCAACAGTGAATCATTGAGATGAAGACATAAAGGACTAATGATTCTGTGTGGTTCTGTAATGTACAGAGGACATATTATCAGTTGTGTCTTTTTCAGTTTCTGATACAGCCCAGTGAAATTACAAATGAATTAAATGAGTTTCAAGGATATCTATCCCTTGCCAAGACATTCATCTCATGCTCTGTGTCAGTGTTCATTCCTTAATGTACATACCTTGTCCTACTCTCTTTACACTTGTGGACAGCGGGAAGCTGACTTGAAGTCTCATCTCTGATCTTCCATGCACTGAAACAGGTGTGTGTCAATGCTGTTCCTCCAGCTCCTAAGATCTGAACTTCAAAGTGCTAAGGATTTCATTACTTGCTATATTTTCTTCTCAAAATTTCCAGTAACTCTCAGTGCAGCTCTTTTTAGCCTTGCTTGCACATGTTCTTCACCCTGTATTAGAAGCTATGAGCGCTTCTCCTCTAAACAAAGTATGAACTTCACACCTACAAAGAGTCATGCACATATTCACCAAACAGTCAGATGTGCAGATCATCTCGTGCAAACTCCCTCTGCACACAGGGTCACTTACAGCAGTTTGCACACGTCTGTGTCCAGACAGCTTTTAGATATCTCCAGGGATACAGAGTCCACCACTTCTCTGGGCAGCATGTTTCTCTCCTGGGCAGCTTCTCTGACAGCTCAGTGATCCCCACAGAAAGAAAGCTTTTCCTTACATTCAACTGGAAATTCCTGTTTTTTGGTTTGTGCCTGTTTCCTCCCATCTTGTCACTGGATGCCACTGAGAAGAATCTGGTAGGGAGCTGAATGGCCTACTGGAAAATTAAAAAATAATCATTTTTTTTAGTCTCTTCTTTAGCTACAGCCTGTATGCTTCTTGCTGCTACCTCTTTTCCTAGAATCCTGCTGCATCCCAGGCATGGTGACTATGCTGAGGCCGAGCATGCTTTCATAGAGGATATGAAGAGTGCTGGAAGGAGGTTGAGAGCAAGACCACGGCAGTTACTGGGAGTGTCAGGACAGCAGGATAACTTCCTCTCTATGGAGAAAAAGACTGACTATTTGATGCCTCAATGTTAGATCACTAAAAGATGTTTCTAAGTCAGTCACTGAGAGAACTCCTCAGCATCCTGACTTGCTAAGAAGAAGGAGTTAAGAACACCCAAGTGCACCTTTCATATCTGCAGAACTGCAGAAAGAGCAACAAAAGCAAAGAAAGATTATATAAACTGCCCATAATTTATGCTTTTCTGCAGCTTTTGTGTGTGGGTAATAGAAATGCTTGCTACATGCATACAATGACCACCACTAGGTGGTGGTAACAACACAGTTGATTTCTTGGTTTTGAGTAGGGGAAAAAGATTGACAATTTTATGTGTTCAGAGTGTGAGTGAAACGTTTGTTAGATGATAATGAAACCACCCAGAAGACCTGACATGTCAAGGGAAACCACAGGTGTGTAGTCCATCAGTGGGAAAGAACACAGGCTCCACCAGAAACATAGCAACAAACAGCATGGTTGCAAAAACACAGAGCAGCTGAGATTTACTCACAAGGCAAGTTATACCCAGATCTTAACTCCATCTGTGCCTAGATTAATACATATGTCTTTTGGTAGAAGCACTTCATCTGGTTTTAAGTACTCAATATCATCATTACTTTTACCAGCATATTAGATATAGTTGAAAATGGAGTTGCATGGAGTTGCACTTACATATGCTTCATTTTCACCTGTGATAAGGGCTTGTTTGATTATTGTTCATAAAAATGAGTCTTTCTGTAGCAATTACAGGATTTTTTTTCCAGTTTGAGAAGAATTGCTCCATGACTATATTTTTGTAATCATAGGATATGTTCCCTTAACATATACGTGCCAAAATTGCATGAATCTTAAATTGCTGAGTGTGCAATGAATCCTCAGTGTTGTTATTTTTTAGTGTTGATGGCCTGCAATCATAAACACCAACTAAATAAAAGTTACATGCTAGGAAAATGGAAATATTTTCAGGTATTTCCCACTTGGTCTTTCCATCAGTTTTTCTCTAGGTCTGTTCCAGTGAAACCAAGCTTAAGATAAACTAGAATTAGTCATGTCTAAGTTTGAGACCTGAAAAAATTGAGCTACTGAGAGGAAGCAGAGCTACAGACACAGTGAATGAGGTCTTTTAGATTGTGTGCTCAGTAGCAAGGCCAAAGCAGCAATGCTGTTGGGAGGCATGACTAAGAACAGCTGTGCAAGTCGGTCAGTGCGTTGTGCTGAGGCACCAGGATACTCCATTTAATCCTTCCCATTAGTAAAAAATCCACCCCGAAGAGGTCAAGAAGCTGTAAAACACACAAAAACTCTCCTCCCTGATGCATTCCTTGTGGTCTATTTTTACAGAAATCTCCGAAGCAGTCCTGTTAGTGCAAGCTGTCCTAAGATTAATGGTTCAGGAAGGTTTAGCCAGCCGTCCAAAGCCTGGAAAAGCAATCAGACTCCTCAGTCAGCACAGCAAATTGATAAGGTGCTGTGCAAAGTGCCCCTCTGTCTTTTGGCAGCTGAGGTCCAAGCCCTGTGTCAGCTACATTTGGAAGATGCCACAGGAATCCAGCCGAGTGTAAATATCTGCCACAAAATGTCTCCCAGTAACGTCAAAGCCAGCTTGCTCAAAGAAAACGAGACCTTCGTGTAAACACTGCGGAGAAAGCCATTTTATTAGCTGATGATGTTATTAAACATTGTTTTCCTAGAACATTTGCACCACAGCTCGTAACAAATAAGCCAGGGTATGTTGAAGCTTTATCATTTGCCATTGCTAATACCTACAGAATTTGGGGTTTGCTCAATGACAGTGGATGTTCAATGAGTATACACAAGTAGTGTGTTTGAAAATTTCCATTGTGTCTCACTGATTTATGAAGAAATCTGACCCTGAACGCAAGTTTCCAAAGACAAAAGAGAGAGACTTTGAATTTACTCTTAACCAGCTCACACAGCTGCCATTCATCTTGGTGAAAGAAAATGGTAGTAAGTACTTGAGCAAAACTCACCCATTGTTTCTGCTATTTCAGGAATACACATTGCAGCATCCTTCTCTGGGACTTCTTCAGATGTTCCCTGTGATGAGCACGCTCTGAGCAGAAAGCAAGGCTGACAGAAGCAGCAGCACATACACTGCTTGCATTGAACCCAAGATAAGAATTTCTTTTCCAGTCTTGCAGTTTTACAGTTCACAAATTCTGTATCAGCTCAGAGTTCGTTACCAGTCAAAAAAGCAATCTGAATGTTAGGAATTATTATTAATACTAAACAAAGCAGAGCATTATGATTTTCCTTTGTCAGTCCATGGCATATCTTGATTATTGTGTACAGTTCTGGTATTCTGTGTCTCACTTCAGAAAAGACATAGCAGAATGGCAAAGTTTGGAGAAATACATCAAAGCTGATCAATATGAAGGAATGATTTCTGTTCCAGGAGTGACTAAATGAGTTTGGAAAAGGAGTTTGTAAAGGAACATGTAACAAATCTTTATAACACCATGTGTCAGGGAGAAGATGTGTAAGAAATCTTTTTGCACTGTCTCTTAATGCAGGAACTACTGGATCTGGCCAACGCTGTCAATGTACATGTATTCAAGAAGTGGTTGGATCCATTCAAAAGGAGCCAGACTTACTCAAGGGCTGTTGGTTCTAAGACTTGTAGGACCACATCTCTGCTTCAGACTGTTCTTGGACAGCAAAATTCAGATGCTAGGAGGATTTCCTGGGGAATACTACCACTACCCGTTCTTGTACTACTTGCTATATATTCTTTTTTGGCCACTTTATAGCATTTTGCTGTGGGAATGGGACAGAGTCTGAGTGTCCCAGCTCAACAAACCTGTTTAGTGGTGAGTTCTCACAGTGAGCACCTACATTTTGAGCCAGTAAGAACAGATGCCACATGTGATCATCACTAAACCTGGAGAGATGATGTTGCGCTAGAGAAACATTTGGTCTGTCCTTGTACATCTGCTCTTATGTTCTTACCTTATGTCCTTGTATTTTATTACTCAAAGGTAATGACTGCTCAAGTTATTTTTTTTTGCTTAACATTAGTCCAAGACCACTGGATCTTCCCAAAAATGTAGCATATTCTTATCACATTCTACTAACTTTCTCCCAGATTAAAAAAAATATGAAAGAAAAATGTTTTTGATTGTGTGGTTGATTTTGGACAAACACACATCACTTTGTTTGGAGGAACTGAGTGTATAATGGTATTTGATATCTACCAGGGAATGATTTGTCTGGACTGCTGGGAAGTGATCATATGGAGCTGTAAAGGTGCTCAGCTTTCAAATCTCTTATGTATGCTGTTTGCAAATACCCTTCCCTCAGTGAAATTACTAATAAAGCATCTTCTATTTTATTACACATTTTAATAATACTTGCAAATCTCAATCATCTTTGAAATCTCTACAGTTTTTGGTTGTGTTGTCCAAAGGATTCAAAAATGATAAATGAGAGGGGAGGAAGGAATGGACATCCACACACAATGGTTTCCTGTGTCTTGTTTTCATGTGCAAAAACATGGTAACGTATTTTCGGAGCATGAAGAGCGGTGAGATTTGGAAGCTTTTTATAAATTATGTACCATTTTATTATGCTCATTATCATCTCAAAGTTTTATATCCATGGGCAATGAAGTCAAATGACTACAAGGCATAAAACCTTTATGGAAGGAGGCTCCATTAGTTCAGCTGCTCACAGACTTCCTTGATTCTTCTTGTGAATCTTATCTCCAAAAAGCAGCAATAATCTTCCAAAAGAACTATGAGCACTGATCAAGTCTCTTTTCTGTGTACTCATTCATGTTTTCTGTGCTTATAAAAACACCTCTTCATAAGCAGTAGAAATTGAGGCTTTCTGGTTAAGTGTGACTTTTTAAATACTTTATTCTGAATTCCATGGTTTTATAGCAGAGAATACCTATTTTATTGACTAGACCTTCTGCTATTTTTCCAATTTTTGATCAGAAAACTAGACTCCTAGGTTCTCCTTTTCTGTAAAAGAGTACTAAATGTCCAAGAACTGATCCTGTTGGACTGTCCAGGACAGCTCCATCGAGTCTCTTTTCTCTGCCTCATCTTGTACTGTGTATCTCATTTTTAGAGAGTCCTCCAACATGGCACTATCTTGAGAAAAAATATTTCTGTTTATGTATAAATTCATTAAAGTTGGCACACACATTGCTTTTGGAACATTAGCTTGTGACTACCATTGCTTTTTGAAGTTTTAATGCTTTCTCTCTCTCTGGCTGTGTTTAATAAGCAAGTCAACGTTTGAAACTGCACTTAGCAACGTTATCTTTTCTGATGTTTGGAAATAACTGTTCTTCCCTTCTGAATAGATGGAGAACAATGTTTTCTTTTAAGTTCTCCCCTTCTCCACTTCTCTTTAAACACATTGTGCTCGAATGATTGTGCCAGTGCAATGTTTCATAATAAACCTTTCCTATGGTGTATTGGGTATTTCTAAGGCAACACATGTAAGAAATGGCTTTTATTCTATTATTTCTGTTGGAATCATGTTACTAAGTGACATCATATTTCCAGGACTAGGAATATGGATAATCATAAAATTATCCAGATTTGAGTAGACAAAGCACAAGGAAGATTCTAGCGACATTCTTAATTCTCAGTTTGCTCCTTCTCTCCTCCTTTTTCTTATTTTTTTTTAAACATTCACTGGTCTAACGAAGACTAAGCAGCTGGAATATCTGGTTTAGAAAGTCATGCTTGTTTCTAAAAAAAACAAGCTACAGCCATTTCACAGCCGAAGTCCTGCATTATTTCTATAAGGATTGTACAAAGAAACACCAAGTTTACTTAATTTCATATTTTGGTGACAGACTGAGATAAACTAAAGTTATAGCTTGTCACTTCAGCTAGTGACTTTGAAGTACAGAGATGCATTTTTCTTCATAGTTACTGTTCACAGTGAAAACTGTAAAAACCTCAAAGCTTTAAAGGGCAATCAGAAAGGGAAAGGGAGGTGTGGCAAAAAGTTGACATTATACAGGCCAAAGCCAAATGCCTCTTAACCATAAAAAGGGTGTACTTTTGCTGTTATTTCTCTATTGTGATTAAAAAATCTTGATCTGACCAAGAGATAGTTTTAAGATGTCGGCTTTGGGATGCAGACTCAAACTTATAACTAGCATTCTTTGGGGTAAATATCTCCAACTTTACTTTTCTGAAGCAAGAATTACTCATTGGGGCCTTTTTCTTTTTTCTTTACCTTTTAAAATTTCATCTTAGACATACATTTTTTTTTTAACCAGATCACGCAGACAACTCCATCATGTTGTCATTTGCGTACTTTGTGAAATCTTCCCACACACACTTACCTCAGTACTTCCTTGAGTACATGGAACCACTGAGAGAAAAATAAGCTTAGCATCTGCCAGGTTACAATTTTTCTTTCTCTCAGTACTATTTTGTTGTTAATGGGTTAGCCCATTCCTCAGTATGTTTTAAAACTCTCAAGGAACCAGCTGTTGAAATGCATGTTAGCGTAATCAAAAAACAAATAAATAGCAAAGACATGTGGGAAAGGAACCAGACGTACTCACTGTGAACATAGCAATGTGCAGGATGGACATCTTTTTCCTCTGTTTCCTCTTGTGAGTCAAAGTTTTTTTACCCATGAACCAGAGTGTAACATCTGATCTTAGTTTGACTTCTGAAATAGGTCACTGTCTGGTTGGGGAGTGGAGATATGCAAAGATGATATGTCTTTGCTCAGAGATCAGCGTCTCATGGCTAAAGGGAAGTAGATAGGAAAGCATTAATCAAAATAAATAACTTTGTCCCTTCTGTGGATGAAATAGGCTCCCATGGTATCCAGGGACAGCAGAGGATTTGGAAAGAAAACTTTCATTGTGATTGTAATTTTTCCTTTGTGGTTACACAGAGTCTCACAAGGGAAGATGAGAAAAAGCTTTGCGCATAAACTAGTGGGAGTGAACCAGTGTTTCAGATTCCACACAGACTAGCCTCTGTGAGAACTGCAGAGGTTAGTGATAAAACAGGCAGCGTTGGTGGCAGAAACACAGCCAGTCAGTTCAAGGGAAGTAAGGGTAAATAAGGCTAAAAACAGACAGGCTTTGGGGATCTCATTGTAAGCAAAAACCCTACAGAATAGTGTTAAAATAATTTAATTTCTTAGTGTTGATGTTTATTTCAGTAATCACTGAGAGAGAGAGCAGTCAGTGGAGACTATCGTATGGAAGAAGTGAAGGCACTAACATTTTTCTCCATGAATGGAGTGATGGTTGGCCTGAAAAACTTGTAAACTGTAAGATGACAAGTTCAGGCTCAATATTTCTGGAAAGAAATCAGAGCTGTGAGTCAAAGTAACATTGAAAACAGGTGAGTAGTCCTCAGTTTTTTCCTTAGCAGGAATCTGATACCAGGAGTACTGATGCCAATCAGTTCTGATGCAAGGTGCAGCATTTTCACTGCACCATTGTATTATGGAAGATGTCTCACCATCCAGATGCTCTGTGGCCTTTCTCCTAGTCCTGTGGCACTTCTTTCAGTCCTAGCTAGAAGAAACTGGACATCTTTTTTTAGAATGTCTGCTGCATTGATCAGTGGTCTGGCACATCTAGGTACCTGAAATCCATTTTAGAAGTTGAAAAAGCCAGCAGGCCATGACATGCTGCTGAGACATCTCAAAAGGCTCTAATGGACGTTAGTCAGCCAGTATCCTTCAACAAGCTGGGGAACTGAGGTGGCCTGAGGATAGTGTGCATGATGGGGAACTCTCCTGCCATTTGGATAAGCAAAAAGGGGATGGTCTGATTGCACCAGGTCATGACAGAGGAAGAGGCAGCTGAGAGGCAGAGGCAGATTGTCTACCATACCAAAGGTGTACAGTGAATTTGCAGCTGTGCAGATATCCTCAGCCTGCATTCATTGACTTTCAGGAGCACAGAAACTGAAGTTGAAGATGCACAAAAGCTTTGATTTAAGGTTTCAGGCATAGTCAAGACACAATATAGTCTGTGCCTAGTCAGAGCAAGGTTCAGAGATGGCGTGAGCAGACGATGATGCATTGACTTAGGCCAGCTTCCACCATCTTAAGAACAGCTCCTGCTAAATAAATTTTGAATCAGACCTCATGACATTGTTAAGTAATTTTTTATGACTTCCCATTTTAGAAGGAGTCTTGGGGCAGAGTGGCTAGAGAGGTGTGCAGCAGAAAAGAAGCTGGGACTGTTGGTTGACAGCCAGCTAAACATGAGCCAGCAGTGTGTCCAGATGGCCAAGAAGGCCAATGGCCTCCTGGCTTATATCAGGAACAGTGTAGCCAACAGGACCACGAAAGTGATCATCCTCCTGTACTCGGTGCTGGTGAGGCCGCACCTCAACTATTGTGTTCGGTTTTGGGCCCCTCTTTATGAGAAAGATGTTGAGATCCTGGAGCGTGTTCATACTGGTAAAGGGGTTGGAGCACAGATCTTATATGGAGTGACTGAGGCAACTGGGATTCTTTAGTCTGGAGAAGAGGAGGCTCAGGGGAGACCTTATCTCCCTCTCTGCACATACCTGGAGGTTGTAGGAAAGCTAGGATAGGTCCCTTCTCCAGAATAACTGCCAACAGGACAAGAAGAAATGGCCTCAAGTTGTGCCAGGGGAGGTTCAGGTTAGATACTAGGAAGAATTCTATGTGGAAAGAGTCAAGCAGGAAGAGTCAAGCAGGAAGTCAAGCAGGAAGAGACTGCCCAGGGAAGTGGTGGAGTCACTGATGATTAAGGGACTGGAGCATCTCTCACACGAGGAAGGGCTAAGTGAGCTGGGCCTGTTTAGCTTGGAGAAGAGAAGACTGAGAGAGAGTTTTAGCAATATGTATAAATATCTGTATGGAGAATATAGGGAGGATGGGGCCAAAATCTTCTTGATGTTGGCCAGTGACAGGATAAGGGGTAATGGGAAGTTCCATGGGAACAGAGGAAGTTTCACCTCCATGTGAGGAGGAACTTCTTTACAGTGAAGGTGCCAGAGCCCTGGAACAGGCTGCCCAGAGAGGTTGTGTAGTCACCTTCTCTGGAGGTCTTTTAAACCCACCTGGATGCCGCCCTGTGCCCTGTGCTCTGGGTGTCCCTGCTTGACTAGGGGTGTTGGACTAGATCATCTCTAGAGGTCCCTTCCAATCTCAACCAGTCTGTGATTCTGTGATCTGTGTGTTCATCTGCAAAGAGATAGAATTGCTAAAAAGGTAATGTTCTATCTGATTTGCACCAGTACAAACAGAATAATTCCAGTAACTTCAGTAGAGTTGCTTGGAAGAGGCTATGTTATCGAAGCCAGGATCTGTTCCACCAAAATAAAAACGTAAAGATTGAATATCCTTGAAGATCCATTTCCCAGTGTCCTTAACCTAGACTTTGCTGATGACCTCTTATTTATTTATTTATTTTCCAGCTGAGGTTTTTGCAGCCACTGCCATAAATTTTCCAGCTTTTCTAATACAGAACATCTGTGGTCCCTATGCAGAATCCTCTATAGGTCATGGGAAAGCTTTATCTTACTAATAATCTCCGTTCCTCTATATATTCAAACCAAAGGCCAAATGTGTTTATAAATAAATATTGTCTTGTAATGACCATTTCCATATGTCCCAGAGGAACTGAGATTTAGTCTTTATGAGATGGCTAACTGACTCTTTTGTAACAGTGAGAATTTTTTTATCCTGTCTGGTTAACTTTTGATTTATATGAAAATGAACTCCCCAAAGTGACAGGCTAGTAATACTAAAGAATGCAGTGCTCCCAGACACCCTTGGTAATAGGGTAAGTTTTTTCTTTCAGCCACCATTTTCTGCTCATCAAACAAAATAATAGGCATGATTTTTGAATATATCTCTGGATAACTCTATTTGTTTCAACAAACATGGAGACAGAGAGTATGAGGAAGGAAGCTGAGTGCCATTTTAATGCTATCATCTCCTTACTTTTCAGTGACAGAACTGAATGGCACTGTAGGAACCAGGAATATTGATTAAGGAATGATACTTTTTTTCCCCTGGGAAATTCAGAGAACAGATTGCAAATTCTAGCTTAATGTTTTATGGGTGATTGACCCTTCTGATTGATCAACAGCTGGAAACATGCTGCAATATGCCTTTACTTCTCAATGAAACACGATCTAATAGTTGCTTATCACTGAAGGAAAACATAGTGAAAGGTATGGAGCACAGACATTATGAGAAGTAGCTGAGGGAGCTGAGGTTCTTTAGTCTGGAGAAGGGATGATTCAGGGGAGACCTTATCGCTCTTTACAACTACCTGAAAGGAGGTTGATGTGAGATGGAAGTTGATCTCCTCTTCAAAATAACTACCAATAAGACAAGAGGAATCAGCTTCAGGTTGCACCATGGGAGGTTCAGGTTAGACATGGGAAAGAATTTCTACAAGGAAAGAGTGGTGAAGCATTGGAAGAGGCTGTCCAGGGAAGTGGTGGAATTACCATTCTTGACAATGTTCAAGAAATATGTAGTTGAGGCACTTAGGGACATGATTTAATAGATATGGTGTCTTAAAGGTCCACTCTTTATGTTCCACTCTTTGAGTCTTGCTCTGCTTTATATCCTCTTCCATCCAAGCAACAATGTAGCAGAGATCAGGATCCATCTTTTAACGGCTTTGGAAAGAAGTCCTCTGCATGTTTTTATAAGATCAGCATACGAGACTAATGAAGTATACGTGTTCATCTTCTCTCCTTAAGTATTTCTTAGCTGTATATATATGTGTGTGTATATTGATACATACTCAGAAAGTAAAGAATATTTATTCTAATTCTCCACTCTCCTCAATTTGGTAGTTTGAGAAAAGTATGTCTGTGGATTGCTATGGTTTCATTTCTTGTAAAGGCAGTCTGATAAAGAGCCTCCAGACTTGGTTACTAACAAGAATGAATTCCTATGTCTGTAATTTCATCCTATCCTATATTCTGTCATGAGGAGTTTTACTCTTTCTGCTGTGTCATAAATAAATCTTCAGAAAAGACTCGATGTAAATCCTATGTGAGATGCAATTAAATGAAAGATAATCTTAAAACATCTGTCTTAACTTCTGTGAATTCAGATAGAAGCAAAAGTATGAAAAAATTTCACAATAATTTTTTGCTAAGGTACCAAATCTGTGTTGAGTTTGCTGAGTTTTTTTTTTTTAAAGAAGCTACCATTTTCAATCAACTTTTAGAGCAAGAAAATTTAAAGTTCTTTAGTATTCTGAGTATGATTAGACATTCCTATCCCAGAGAAGAATGAGCTCAGAAAAACTATAGCCTGGAAGCCTAAACAGTGAAAGAGATTAGATATGGAATTTAAGCATTACCTCTGATATCTTCCAAAAGATGAGTAGATTTTCAGTAGATGTTCAGTAGAAAGGAATTGCATCTCTGATTTTTTTTTTAAGCTAAGCTATTCAACCCAGCTGATGCTGAGTTTCACATCATGTTTGCTTTGCCTCCAGAATAGCAGCTGGCCTGAGTGGGACAGCACATTGGGGACAAGAGCCTTGTGCTGTCTCCCAAATGCCTTTGTGAGATCCACAAGAGAAGGAGGGTAGCATGGAGCTGGTTATTATCAGAGGAAAGTTTGGGGTCCACATGCATAGGTTGAAGATAACCTAAAAGTTATGACAAGCTTGAGGAAATAAAAGGGGCTTATTTAAGAGAATCGCAATTTGCCATGACTTCTCTTGCTTATGCTGAGAAAGCAGAGGGTTATTCTTCTCCTTAGCATATGGAGGATATGTCACTCAGAAAAGAAGACATATCAAAATAGGGCTTCTGCTTGGGGGTAACCCTGACCTTGAATTATATGCAAAGAACTCGCATCTAAAAGGCTTATGCCTATATTCAGGATGTAGAGTAATTGAGCAGTAAACTAAGTTCTGATATTTAAGTTATTACAACCTTACCATGATTTCCAATTCCTTTCCTCCAGTAGGATAATATATTTTTAAAAGTCACATAGGGGCCACAATCTTGTTTGATTCCAGTGAGATTCTGCAAAGCAATCCTGAGACAGAGCTCTTTTGTTCTAATGGCAAAGAAAAACCTGTATCACTGATGGGAGGTGGGGGAATGTATAAAATACAGTTTGTAGGTATTTCATTTCAAGTTTATGAACTAAATACCAAGAAAAAATAATTAAAACAAACCTACACCAGGAAGTTTAAATTGATCTGCTATTCCTGGGCTCTGATCAATTTTCTGCTATGCAAAATGTGTGATGACATTGCTTTCTGTTGATGGGAAATTCTCCTAAGGAGAAATATACCTCTTTCTTCCCTTGGGAATGCTCAGTACCGTGGAGACGCTTCTTGTTTGACATTTTGTTTTCAAATGATTAGTTAGGCTAGGCTCAGATGAAAGAAGTTATTTTTCTTTCCCTGTCATCAAGTAATACATGTAATTGTGTAACTGCAAGGCACTTTCCTTTATGCTTAAGCCTAAAACTAGTTTTTAAGAGTAAATATGCAGGAATCTGTGACTGGGCTAGACTACTTGAGCAATGCCATGGTAGCAAGTAGAGCAATGAGCCCTTGAACCCCAGTTCAGCCCTGGGCTTCCATCCATCCTTATTTCCATATGTACTACCATAGTGGGTTGAGGGCCAGACCCAGCAGACTTGGATGCAAAGCAATGCAGCATCCGTCTCAGCAATTCACTTCTTTTTATGAACTGGGAACAAATACTGCTTTTGAGAATAAAATGAAAATGCATGTTTGTTCTACTTGGGAGAAATATAGCATAGTCGGTATTAATAACACTTGCAAAATATGCTGGAATTGCAGCTGGAAAAGCTGACTTCCTCTACAAAAGACTACAAATTTTCCAGGTAGGGGTTACACCTAGAAGCAGAAATCAAGATTAGGTAAGAACTAGTTATCTGCTTTAGCTAACTTGAGCCTGTGTCTTCTGCCTAATTAACTGTTTTCTAGAAGGAACTCCCTGAAGTCACCATATTTAGAAAGCACTTTGGAAATCCACAGGAAGGGCAGCCTGATAATGCATATCAACAACTCAATAGCACACCTATATTCATTTAAGTTTTGCAACTACATAGCAGCTATTCACATTCATATATACACATTTAAAGAAGTTTCATGATCTCTTGATAGAATGAACGTGTTTTTTTCTGGATTTCTTATGCTCTTTCTCCATCCATCATGAAGTAAGGTACATATACATGTGATTATTGTAGAGTAGGCATCTTGGAGGGGGAACAGGCTGTCTATGAGTATCAGATTCAAGACAGAACTGATAGGTAGTAATGGTAAATTCAGCTCATAGCTGAATTACTTCACACAAGCCAAGCAATAAAGTAATCAAAGGCCTTGTATTAAAAAAAAAAGCGATGAATAAAAGAAAAGAAAAGAAAGACCAAAATGCAGTAAAAGTATATTTCAGCTATGGAAAATCCTTAAGTTGTATAATTTCAGAGACAGGGAATCATTTAAAATATTTTTAGTAGCTCTATATTTCAAACTTTTTGCCTTTTTAACCTCTTCTAGTTTTTCTTCTCTTTCTTTGACAATTTGTTTAAATATTATTAAATGGAAGGATGAATTTCCCTTTTAAGCTAGCTGGATTTCATTCAAAGTCATTAATGATTTCCCTTCTCACTTTTTCTTCTTTCTTTTTTTTCTAGTCTCTCCTCCTCTTAATCTCTTTCTTTTTTTGCTTTTTCTTTCTCTCTTTCCTTCCTTTCTTTCTCTCTTCCTGAAACAGAAGGTTCTGATATGTAAAAGCCAGTGGAGGAGTAAATATGCTATTCCTAAGAGAACCAATCTAGCCTGCTGTGTCGAGTTCTGTTGATGTCAGAAAGGACACAATTCTTTCAAAAATGGCGTTGAGCCTTGATGTACAAAAAAGACTCCTGTTGCTAGTTATTCCTTTTTACTGGAAAAAAATGCTAGAAATAAAATATTGCAACTGTACAGTCCTCAGTGATAATTTGCATGGAAGTTAAGGGAATGTGATTTTTTGTTGTTGTTGTTTTTAATTCTTTTCTCAATTACCTTCTCTCTTTGTCAGTGTAGATTATTATTGTGGATTTCACTTATACCAAAGCCTAGACAGAGTTTTCTGCAAACAGGGATGGATCCTGGTTGGTTACTGCCATTTACGCTCCCATGCTGTCCATAAAGGGCTACTCCAGTGCTGAGAGAACTCCCCTTCCAGATGTCCTTTATGCTCTGGACATCCCATGTTAGCTCTTGAGGGCTTTTCTCTTAAGCATGTATTTACCTTCAGAGGCTTCCTTTAGAAAATTCCTGATTGGGAGGAGATTTAAACAAGTGTTCAAAGCTTGTCAAACCATGCAGGCTTTTAGTAAAACGCCTGAAGTGTTAGATGTCATGTTTCTCCATTTCAGCAGGTAACAGTAACCTCAGTATGGCAGTGATGTTCACATGTAAACATATTAGCATATGGGACTCAGTACTTCACATGTGGTTAGGTACCTGTGTGCTATGATGTCCTACCAATAATGCAAATGGAATTCTGCACTTGAAGATCTCACTTTCTGAAGTCAGATCAGTTGCATACGAAATAAAAAGAAAAATGTTTTTTAAACCACAAACAATTGATAGTAACTTCTGCAGGCTTAAGTTAAAAAGCCTGCTATCTTGTGATTTCTACAGTGAATTCCCACATTAGCCTAATTCCCTGAAGGAACCATCTCCTCCTCCTCTCTTGGATGATGTGTTTCTGCAAGTCTGCTGCAGTATTTTGAACTCTGCTATCCTCTTCTTGCCCTGCCATTACCTCCTAACAAAACTTCCATGTATGCTGAAGGGCAGTTCATCCTACCACCATGTTTTTTTTTCCCACTTGCTTTCCTAACTGCAATGACCAGTTGTTTAGCAAGAACAAAAGCAGTGGAGGGAACTGGGGATCTGTTTTGCCTCTGGTGTGCAGTTTCCTGAGTGGTGCTTCTGGCAGCTCAGAGGGAGCCTTCCCTTGGGAAGCATTAAGTGCCTGTGCTTTGGGAAGCAGGAAGATGTGGGGCCTCACTGTTGCTGTGCATGGCTCCAATATGCATCTCAGCTGGAAACAAGTCTCCCCTGGCACAGATGGGGAGGCTCATAGCTGTGCAGCTGCTATGGCTTTTTGCACCTGGAAGTGCATGTCCTGCACTTTCTCCCCATGCATACATGGCACTTCTTCAGTTGTGAGACCCATTAGGGCTATCTGTGAATGCATACTGAGATCGACCTTTAAAAATTTTAAAAATTCACCTATATGTGAACAAAACTGCTAGGTTATCCTATTGTGTCTTGGCTAATCAATATTTCATCCATTGGAAAATAGGTCTCTATCCTCTGTGCATATCAAGCAGTGCTGTAGGGTCCATATCTACAATAATTTGGCTGACTAACTTGAACTGCCACAGCATCTTGATGACTTTTCCTGCATCAGGTTGCAAGGGATGATGTTTTCCTAAAGGGCTCTAAAGTATGTTTCTACTAAACCAATCCATCCTTACCCCCTCATCCCTCAAAAAATCAGGAACAAAATGTTTGAAGCACATGTACATCCTTGAATACACACTGTTTTTCGCTGCCATTTATTTCCCACATGTAATGCTTCAAATGGCATTTCTGAAGTATTAAATGTCTGGAAATTCACATGGGAGAGGAAAGCATAGTCTCAATTTGTACCTCTCCTGTCCCACTTCCCAGCCAGCCAGCACAGTGGTACATAACAACCATTCTGCAGCTCTGCACTCAAATGTGAGGCAATCTGAGAACTTCCGCAGAAAAAAAAAGTGGTCATGTGAAGCTCTCTGAAAACTTGACAGATATCTAAGCCAACACATGGCAAAGAGTTACAAACAAAAAAACAGTGCTGCTCCTGTGACATCATGTCACATTAATCACTGCTAGATTGTCCTAATAAGGATGAAAATTCTCCCTTTCTCAGCCTGTTCCCCTGTCCCCCAAACAAAAAAAAATGCATCTTCCACTGCATCAGACCTTCCTTAGTGTCTGCCAGCCTGGATGGAACTGGTAGCTTTGCTAAAATGTCAGTGGAGGAATCTGAGGCCCTGAATGGGAGAGGATCCTAGCAGGACGAATCCGGACAGCGGTTGACTTTTCCGTCAAAAGCACATTAAGAGAATATGAGGCATGGTGATTCTTGATACATAAATAATCTCTTCTGTGTGGTCCAAGACCAATCTCAAAGAAGTGAAATCCATTGGCTGGATGATGCAAAGTAACAAGAAATCGGAGAATCCCCTCCGTCAAAACTGGCCATGCAAACACTTGCCTTTTCTATTTTTATAAAGAGCAACTTAAACACTCTTTTCTTCTTTGATTTGATAATGTACACAAGCAGAATTTAGGTTGGAGGAATCTACTGTTATATTAATAGACCTGTACTCAAAGTGGAATAGGAAAGAATGTAGCACTATATACAAAAGTATCACGTCAGAAAGACTCTGAAGAGTTATCGCTTGCAGCTCATTGTAAGGTGCAGCTATCTATTTTAAGATGATCTTTCTGCTCCATGGACCTTGTTAGTTGTCTGTCAGGGAATGAATGTTCGGGAGTCATCATCTGAAATAAGAAAATTACAGTTAACTGAGTTTGCATGCTTCCCTCTTGAATGATTGCAATGTGTACACATATGCATTTGGTTCCATTTTAAGCATCCTCATTAATAAGGTTTCCACCAATTCTGCCACAAGAACTGTTCTGCTTGCTGCTCACCGCACAGTCAGGAAATCTTGATTAAATTCATCTTACCTTTTTTTGGTCTTTCCAGTTTCATGACTACTCTAGTAATTTATATGACTGAATAGCTATGAATCTTTTTCTAACCCCACTGAATACAATGTTCAGCATCGCCCTTGGTAATTTAACACTTTTCATTTTAGACCTAGTATTTTCTACTACTTAAGAATGTAAGAGGCTGTAAACTATCATTATGGAATGTCTTGGGAGATTGGGGTTTTTGTGTGTGTGTTTTTCTTGAGGATTCTTTTTGATTGATCTCTTTACATAATTGAGTTATACTGTTTCCAAGTTTAATTAAACAGGATTAAATCATCTGTTAGGACTGAAACAAGGGAAAACACCACAGAAGATGGCCCACTTTTGCCTGGAAGAGCAATGCAGGTTCATGCACATCAAAAAAGTTAATTCACAAAAGAGGCGCAAGAAGGATCAGGACTCCATTGCTGGTGATTCTTTCATAGACACAAACAATCATCTCAATATACTATGTTTTAACTCTGTGTGCTTATCATGAACAACGCATTTAGACTTTCTTTATTAAGATGTTTTTGTAACTTAAGCAGGGATTGAATAATGCATTACCTTGAAATCCTATGGGAATTAGCTGCCTATAGACAGTATGAACATACACACACATATATATATAACATAATAAAACACGTAACTGAATATACATTCCTATGTCCATGAGACAGGATTAATTGATTTAATTAAGTGGGGAAGGGATTGGGCCAAGGTTTCGGCACTTCAGTTGTGAGACAGCTCCAGGGATGGCTGACTGATCACTGTGTGTGGTAGCTGTGTGTGGCCTGGTCTGCTGGAGGTGACAGTCCTCTCCCTTGCATTTGTCTTTCAACTACTCTGCTGAATGTGAGGTTAATGGTGGACATGACCTTATGATCCCTATTATGGGACAGCTGTGCTTTAGAATGGAGTATGGATCTAAGTGCAATAGAGAAGAGAATGAGAATTTAATAATAAATGTAGTCATGTCTAGCAGTATGTTTCCTTGGGATCATTCATCAATAAATTGACTTTTCTTTTTTATCTTTAGAAAAGAACACAACAGAAAACTTGACCTCTAATTAAATAATTAAAATATCTGAATTAATATTTGAACAGATTGTTGTACCTCAACAAAAAAAATAAGACTACAAATGACATATTTAATATGTCAGTGTAACCAAAGCGTAAAACTCAGCTTAAATATTTTGCATCCCATCTTTCCTGTTTTGGAATGGATTTGCATGAATTTGCATTTCATCTTTCCTATTGGTCTATGGACAATACAAAATAACTCTAAGAAAAATCTGATTCAGAAATCTTATTACCCTCTTAGTTTAACACCAAAGATTTAAAGAATATGGTGGTGTTTTGTATGTGGAAAAAAATACCACAAGCAATTTAATCTGAAATGCCAGGAATAGTAACTGTTTATACCACAATTTAGAAACACCAGACAAGACTGAGTATAGAACGTCTTTTATTATTTATTATGTTTTTGAAATGTTGTGAGGTGTAAAAGTGACCACCCAAGGGGCTAATAATTATGAAGCTCATTAATGTTTCCCTGAAGCTCATTAATGTTTCATTCATTGAGTGTTACATCCCTTCAGTTTTGCATTAAATTCTGGACTTGGCTGAATATAAAAACTATCACAACTAACAGAAGCACCCTCAATTTGACAGACCAAAGCAGATCACCTCAAAATGAAGACCTAACATCAAAAAATAAGCCCTGAAGATTAATGAGACTGGACCATAGAAAGATGCAATTAATTTTCATGGCTGCTGTCATTACAAAAATAGAAGTTGAGGAGTGCAGCAATGTTCCATATGTGGTGAAGACACTGAGTCCCAAGCCATGACAGACTTTTGAAGTCACTCTAGTGTTTCTCTGTTTCTGCACAGTCCCTGCAGTAGATATCGGCTGGTTGAACCAAAAAGTATTATAATTTCACTGTGGCCCACACAGGAGCTGGCTAGTGGTAAGATATGCTAGATCTTAGGAACTATCCATAAAGGCATTTATTGTTTGAAGGTTCAGTGATGAAAGGTTTGTCAAAATAAATCACCAGTTTGGTGAAACCTAACCCAGAGGTTGTGTCATATGTTTATTTCCTCAAGCAGAGCTTTGTTTAAGCCTTTTGATTAAGAAGAAGCTTTTCTGATGGCCAAAACCCATTAACTCCTTTTAGTTGAAAATTTGGAGGTTAGAAAGGGCCTTTAGATCTTTCAATATGATCTCTTGAAGAGCACACATCATGGGCTACCTCTATCATTCACAGGTACCTCTGTACAGAACCTAGAAGAAATTACTCTGACCAGGGCATGTCCTCTAGAAAACTAAGCAAGGCTTTAGGGCAGAAGCAATGTCTTCAACTGGACCAATTCTTTTTAGAGTAGAGGAAAAAGAAAAAAGGAAGATAACACAATTCTTATCAAATGAGAATCTGCTTTTTTTTGTCTTCCTCTTTAGGCAAAATATTTGCATTATTAATAGCATCAACTAAAGCATGGAGTATGTTTTCTTTGAAAATGTTCTTTGCATGACTTCTGTCTTTCTTTTATTGTAGTATGCTTTGATAGTTCTAACATATCCCTTGCTGTTAACTCATTATTATCTGTGGTTTGAAGGGAGATTCTCCATCTAGAAATCCACAGAATATTTAACATGCTTAAAGGTTTTCTTTAATCCAGGTCCTTTGGTGATTTGTTCTAACTGCAAGTGTCTAAATCCCAGTGGTTGTTTCTCTTGGACAGCACGAATCTTGTCTCTGCAGGGTAAGTCTCCGCATCATCCAATGAAGGAATGTGGGAATACATGTTATCTTGCTGGTTAGTTATCACATGAGAAATCTTTTTTCCCTAGTTCAAAGAATTCTTAAAGGGAAATAGGAAACATAATTCAGAGAGATAGAGAGGAGAAGTATTATTAATATGGTATGAGTATTAGAAATTCTTGCCTATCAGCTTAGATTAGTCTGGATGTGGCATAAATATGCATACATGGATAATATACATTAAAGTAAGCATTTAAAGGAGGAAAAGTTAACTCTCACGTGCCTAAGTCAACATCCCAGATGATGAAATCTGATTTACAGAAAGGAGTATTTACTTCACCTTTCCACTTTTTCTCATCCCCTTGTTATATAAAGCAGGGTTTTCCTTCAGCTGCTGTTCATGAGGAAGGATATCTTCCTTTAAAATATGCTATCAGAAGAGCTCAGGGAACCCAACACTTTTCAGTGGTCCCCAGGGATGTCCACCACTGCAATGGAGACCAGCAGTGGAGAGGTGTCAATGCTCCTGTCCTTAGAAACTTCCCAACCCACCAAAAAGCCCCAGAGCCACAAGAAGATGCTTGTTTGTGGGATGCCATACCACATTGCTAATGATAGCACTAAATCAGAGCCTCACAGGACATTATTTATCAGTTGGCTCGCCAAGGCTTTAGAAATATTGGGGTCCTCATATATTATCATTTTTCAGAAATATTGAAGGTTTTGTTCCTTTCATCAGACAATATCTAATGTTTTTTTCTCCAGTCAACATTCCTTTATGGTCTTATACCAATGTCTCTTCCAGCTTGCAGCAACCACCACTTGCTAATAATAATTGCTAGGCAGCTTGGAAACCAATTTCACAAAATGTCCTCAATCTTCAGTTTCTGAAGGAAGACAGACTTTAAAAATCAGAAACTTTTTTTTTCCAATCAGCAAGAATGGGTTGTGAATGCTGCTTTCCAGATGGAAAGGAAAAAGCATAAGGCCTTGCCTGAACTTTCCACAATGGGGAGGAAGGTATTCTGCCTCTCTGAAATACCTTCAAGACGGCGGTGAGATAAGTCATGTGCCATGACCTGCAGTGACCCAATATCTGTGGAAAGATGTGGCGTTAAGTCAACAGCCTACTGAATACGTGAGGAATGCATACATGTGCTCTTCTCGGATGGTAGAAAGGCTCAGGGCCATCAGGGATTGTGAAAGAGAAATAGACTGTGAAAGAGAATAGACTGTGTTCTACAGTCCTCCCAGGATAGGTGCCCAGAAAACCTCCCAGTTCAACCTGAAAAAAACAGCACCCTCTTGACACACAGCAGAGGGAAGAGAATTAACAATATCTAAGGATGAACAAGAATGGAAAAGGGTCCTTGTTCGGGGTGGCAGGTCAACCCTTCCTTGGCCCACTCCACCCCCACCAGTGACCACATCTAATAGATATGAGGTCGTGGACGTTGGGGAGCAGTTAGATGAGGACGCCAACCAAGGCAGAGAGAGTGCCAGCTCCGCGCCCACAGGCTGCGCCCCCTAAGGGAAAAAGGAGTGCTCAGAAGAAGCGGCGGGTGATTGTTATAGGTGACTCCCTGCTGCAGGGCACAGAGGCACCCATCTGCAGACCTGACCCCTTATCTAGGGAGGTCTGCTGCTTGCCAGGGGCTCGAATAAGGGATGTTATAAAGAGGCTCCCTCGGTTACTCCGAATCACTGACTACTATCCCCTGCTGCTTTTTCACATGGGTGCTAATGATGCCATGGGGAAACTCGCCAGAATAAAGCGGGATTACAGAGCCCTAGGGGTGGCTGTAAAAGAGATGGGAGCACAGGTAGTGTTCTCCATCCTTCCAATGAGGGGGATGGATTCAAGGAGGAGAAAACGGATAGGTGAAATCAACAATGGGCTGCGCCACTAGTGTTGGCAACAGGGCTTTGGCTTCTATGACCACAGGACTCTGATGACCGCCACTAGTGGAGCATGGTGGGAATCACCTTAGCAAGAAGGGCAGGTGTGTATTTGCCAAAAGACTGGCCAATCTCATTAGGAGAGCTTTAAACTAAGCAAGAAGGGGAAAGGGGAGTATCATATGGACCAGGGAATCAATCATGTAAAATCTAAGTCAATGGGCGTCCAACAGGCCTAGGGTGGTGGGGAAGTACAGCTAGGACATGATTATAGAGGGTCCTCTCATGCCTTCTGGGAAAAGTTCTGTCTCAGTTATCTCCCTAAAATGCTTATATACCAATGTGCGAAGCATGGGGAATAAACAAGACGAGCTCGAGATTTGTGTGCAGTCCCAGCACCACGATCTCATAGGAATTACATAAGTGTGGTGGGATAGCTCGAACGACTAGAGCGCTGTCATGGAGGGCTATGTGCTCTTTAGGAAGGACAGGCTGGGAAGGCGAGTTGGTGGAGTTGCTCTGTATGTGAGGGAGCAACTGGAATGCATGGAGCTCAGCCTGGGAGTGGATGATAAGTGAGTGGAGAGCTTGTGGGTAAGGGTTAAAGGGCAGGCCAATGTGGGAGACACTGTGGTGGGTGTCTGCTACAGGCCACCTGACCAGGAGGAGGCGGCAGACCAGGCCTTCTACAGGCAGCTGGAAGTTTCCTCAGGTCACAGGCCCTGATTCTCATGGGGGACTCCAACTTCCCCGACATCAGCTGGAAAGACGGCACGGCGAGGCACAAACGGTCCTGGAGGTTTCTGCAGTGCGTCGATGACAACTTTTTGATGCAGATTGTGGAGGAGCCGACGAGCAGAGGTGGACTGCTGGACCTCGTCCTAACAAACAGAGAGGGCCTTGTTGGAGACGTGAAGATGGTGGGCAGCCTTGGCTGCAGTGATCACGAGCTGGTGGAATTCAGGATCAAACGAGGAGGAAGCAAGGCAGTAAGTAGCCTTGCCACCCTGGACTTCAGGTGGGGCCAACTTTAGCCTCTTGAGAGACCTACTTGGAAAGATCCCATGGGCTAGGGCTCTTGAAGAAAGAGGGGCCCAGCAGAGCTGGTTATTTTTCAAGCAGCATTTCCTCCATGCCCAGCAACAGTGCATCCCTGTCCGTAAGAAGTCAGGCAGAGGGGGCAGGAGGCCTGTGTAGATGAGCAGGGAGCTGCTGGCAAAACTGCAGAAGAAAAAAGCAATATATAGAATGTGGAAGAAAGGACAGGCCCCTTGGCAGAAATACAGGAATGGTGTCAGGGAATGCAGGGATGCAACAAGGAAAGCAAAGGCACATTTGGAATTAAATATGGCGAAGGATATTAAGAGTAAGAAGAAAAACTTCTTCAAATATATTAACAACAAAAGGAAGGTCAGGGAGAACGTGGGTCCACTAGTGAATGGGGTGGGCACTCTGGTTACGAAAAACACAGAGAAAGCAGA
>JAUBOD010001117.1:142324-180818 GCA_032353885.1 Nothura maculosa | reverse complement strand
GATGATCAGGGGCCTGGAACATCTGCCCTATGAAGAAAGGCTGTGAGAGCTGGGCCTGTTCAGCCTGGAGAAGAGAATGCTGAGGGGGAACCTAATCACTCTGTATAAATACCTCAAGGGAGGCAGTGAGGAGGAGGGGACCGGCCCCTTTTCAGTGGTGGCCACCGACAGGACTAGAGGAAATGGCTTTAAACTGAAGCATCGGAAGTTCCACAGGAACTTAAGGAAGCATTTCCTCACCGTGAGGGTGACAGAGCACTGGAACAGGCTGCCCAAAGAGGTTGTGGAGTCTCCTTCTTTTGAGATCTTTAAAATCCACTTGGATGCAGCCCTGTGCCACGTGCTCTTGGTGACCATGCATGTGCAGGGGGGTTGGACTAGATGACCTCTAAGGTCCCTTCCAACCTTAAGCATTCTATGATTCTGTGCTTCCTAGAGCCAGACTTGGAGGCCTCCAAAGAGCCTGTGGTGCATTCAGTGTCAGCCCCATGACATAGTTGTGCTCTAAAGCTAACTGAGTCCGTAGGCATGTAGCAATTGCTGGGAAGCACTGAGACTCTTGTCCCAGATAAAGGATACTAAAGACCACATGAGCAAGCTGCTTGCCAGCCTGCTCCAGAGAGGAGCTCACACCAGATGTTTTAAAAGATAGTGCAAGAAAACTCGAGGGTGACAGTTACAAAATAACCTGCCAAGAGGAAAAGTTTCCTCCAAATCCTATTACTCAGAGATTGGCTTAAACCGTAAAGCACTAAACTGTATATCCCTCATAAACTCTGTGTTTGTTTGCTCCTTATGTCTTCACAACGGTAAGTGCAAATGTCCTGGGCAAAGGCTCTCCCTTTCTGTTTCCAGTTAAAGCAGAGAAGTTCTTTAAATTAAGGCTAGACAGAAAAAGTAAAATGTAGTTGCACACATTGTACCTGTCCTGAAAAGACCTTTTAATCACTTTTCTCCTCTTCAGAAATAGTTCTGCTCTCTGCTGAAGGCCACACTAACAAGGAGATCTGCCTGATTGACTGGTAAAAGACTCAGTGCTTATTAAATGCATGGAATAAGCAATGTCAACTCACGTAATGAGTTGTTACACCACAGTGTGTTATACCACACTGCTATAGAACTCAATGCTAGGGAAACAATTCAGAGACATGTGAAGGGAGATGAGCCAGAGGGACTGCTTTGTGTAGAACCCCAAAGAGATCTTCAAAAGAAGAGGCTTCAAATGAAGCTGCTGGGTGCTCAACATCATTAAAAATCCTGTTTATTCACATCTGCACAAGGGTTCCAGAATGTAACGGATGGTACCACATGATACAAATCTGATTTGTCATTTTTATCCTGATGGTTCAGTTTAAATAGAGAAAAATTCAAATTACAAATAAATTCCCTATCAGTGGGTAGAGTTGCTGGGGACAATAATGAATTAAAAGCCGTGGAACAGGCTGCCCAGGGAGGTTGTGGAGTCTCCTTCTTTGGAGGTCTTTGAACCTGCTTGGATGCAGCCCTGTGCCATGTGCTCTAGGTGACCCTGCGTTTGCAGGGGGCTTGGACTAGATGATCTCTGAGGTCCTTTCCAACCTTGAGCATTCTATGATTCTATGAAAAGTTTGAAATGTGATGAGGCCACCTCATTCCCTCTCAGCTGGTTTCAGCCTGTGAAGTCAGAGCTGAAACCTACCTTTCGGGGCTTGCCCCCAAAACATCTCTTCCTCCTGACACACCAGCTCACTCCATCTGCTTCTTCAGCCCTGCCTCATGCATGCAGTGTTCATTACTTAAGGAAGGGGCTTTCATTTGATCATTGCTTCGAGACGAGGGCTGGAGTGATGATAATTGCTCAGAAGCAATAGAAAGAACATGCTAGGTATGAAAGAGAAAAAGACAAGAAAGAAAATTGGAGGAAAAAATATGCTTTGGAAGAAAATGATAAAAAGGGTCATGAGAAAGAGAATTCAGATGGAATATTGAGAGTACTGAAATAATGCTAACATGTTTCTAAAAGAAGCCCTAGAAAAGACTTGGAGAGAAGATGAAATAATTGTAGGGAAGTGTATACTTCTCTAGAGTAAGAGAGTAAGTGTAGAGAAGTAAGTGTACAGAAGAAAAGGAAAGAATTGGAGGGAAAAATCCGAGAGAATAAATTATTGTTGGCACTTTTTATTTTTTAGAAGATTTGCTTTTAACAGGATCTAACTTAATCATATTTTGACTGTTGTACACACAGAAGCAGACAACCCCCCTCAAAGAAACTCATAGTCCTGAAACTAGAGGACAGAGACAAATTGCATATGCTCCAAGTCGACTCTCCTTAGAAGCTACAGATGTTCATTGTTTGGAAGCACAATAGACAGTTGAATATGGGCAGATGTTTCCTAGCCATCATCTGAGAAAACTCACAGACAGACAAGGGAATGGACACTTATGACAGCAACTGCATTTTCTGCCAGTGCTTCAGATGAAGTATTTGTCAGCTGTTATGTTCTGTAGAGCACCAGATCCATATGCAGAGTCTGTACGACACAGCAACAGCTCTTAATGCCACAGCCCTCTGCAATGCATGAGGTTTGTAGTTTGTCCACAGAAATGCCAATAAGCTGATTTCTACTGAGACTTGGATCTCCAGACTTGGACTTGGAGATTTGACTCTTATCTGACAGAAATAAGCATATATTTAAAACTACAGAAGTCATCAGGTGGTTGGACGGCTCTTGGAAGCCAGCAGCATGTCAATAATTATACTGTTGAACAAGAGACATAAGGCAACTCCTGTAAGTAACATGAGCTTCAATTTGTGCATAACTATACCTCCTATTCACAGGAAGAAAAGAAGTGTGCCTCTAGGAAAAAGCGTGTCTCAGTTTAGCTTTGTGTGATACAATTATTTACCAGACATTCAAACTTGTGGAAAGACTTGTAGTGAAAGTTTTGCATTGTCTGAAGATAATAAATGCCCATTTTAATCTGAAGAGAAAAGCTTTTTTTTTCAATTATCGATGTCCTATTACAAAAAGGCACAAGTGAGAGAGCACTGAAAAATAATAATATAGTGGTGCCACCCAACTCCAACTACCCTGAAAACAGCCAGATAGTTTTGCAAATATTGTCTTTAAAATTATTGACATGTTTACCTCTCACGCCCATCAGTGAGTTCCCACTGGTGAGGGAGTAACCTTCTGCTAAAGCAGGCAACATTAATCCTACAAAAAGTAATGTAAGTGAAGGGAGTAAAGTCATTGCCTCCAGTGTGTTAATCTGTAAGAGGAAGAACAACAACCTCTGGTCTTCCACTGTTTTGCAGAGAATGTTAAAATGATGTGTTATATTCAACTTGAATAATTTACAGAAATGGATGCTCATTTGACAGCAAGGCAGATTTGAGCATGCATTGCAAATGCACCCTGTGTTCCAGCAGTGCATCTTGCCCTCCAAGTGCAGCCCAAAAGGGCACTGCAGAGGAGTTCAGAGCTCACAAATGGGGTCAGTTTGCCTCAGCAGACTTGAAATTCTCTCTCTCTCAATGACTTTGCCATAAAGCAGTGGAAACAAGAGATGTACAGAGCCAAAGGTAAAATCCTGGCTCTTCTCTAGTGAAGCCATTGAGGAATTTAGCTACTCATTTCAAGGGAATAAGGGATTCAGTCCCAGAAGAGGATTGAATCCCCATAATCCCCACCAAGTCCATGGGATTTGATAGGTAGCAGTTTTGCAAATGAACTCATTCCTGCCTGGGGATGTGTCCGTTACATAGAAAAAAACAAAACAAACAATCGAAAAACAACAACAATAAAAAATTGTGACAACCAGCAAAAAAAGATGGGAAAGAGATGGGAAAAATATGTTTTTTAAAATCAGCCTGCCATTAAAACATCTATATATACATGCTATATTGCATGAGTGAACAGTGTTCTCTTTAGTGTATGTGCCCTTTTTTTTTTTTAATTCATACACTAAGTGCTAAAGTGTTTCCTAATGCCGTTAGGTGGTGCTTTCAGTGAGCAGTAGAATAAATAGTTCTGGTCTGCATCATCATCTCATTTTCTTAAGTAAAAGAAAATTTAAAGAAAACACTATGGGTGCTTCCTCCTTCAAAAGCCCCTCAACCTTGCAGAAAGTTGAGTATCATGTTTCAGAGGCACTCTGGCTCCCCTCAGGAGTTATAAACTGTACTTTGGGCACAATGAGGGAGGAATTTGTTCTCCTCATGGAGTTGCTCCTCCGGATGGAGTTGTTTCTTCTCATGGAGTTGCGTTTCCGCAAGGAATTTTGGTGGGATAGCTCGCTCTTCTGAAGGGTCTGGATAAGAATTGATGGCTTCTCATCGAGCTCTCGTGCACTGCAACGTGGTGCTGCAACTTTGATGGTGTTGCCAAATTTGGAGTAATCAACTGCGTAAACACCTTCCTCTTCAGTGACAATGGGCACAAAGCGGTGACCCCATAGGATCTCCTCTGCTATGTAGGAGGTTCTTGCCTGAGTCGTGATGCCAGTAGTTTCTACAACTCCTTCAAGTACCACTATGAGCTCCAGATCTTGGAGAGCCAGGTCAGCAGCAGAGATGTCATAAAGAGGACTCCTTTTGTCTATGACATGACAAATTATTAAGGGAGCCACAAGGAAAATATTGTTGCTTTCAATGGGGTTATCCACAGGGATATCTACTTGATGAATGGGTATGATTTCTCCTTCAGGGGTAGTAGTCTTCCTCACAACCTGGATTCTCACGGAGGCACTAATAATCATGCTCTTCCGCAGGTCCCCCACTCGAAACATGAAGCAAAGCTTGCCATTTCGAACAGCAATGACTGCCTGACGGCTGAAAATCAAGGTCTCTGCCCGCCTGTGAGCTTGTGCAGTTTTCATGAATATGCACCCCAGCATAACAGCATTGATGATCAGCCCCACAATGTTCTGCAAAATCAAAACCGTGATGGCCAAGGGACATTCTTCTGTCATCATCCTGCCCCCAAAACCAATGGTCACTTGAACTTCAATGGAGAAGAGGAAAGCAGAAGTGAAAGACCTGGAGAAGAAGATTGCACAAAGTTACCTCTAAGTCCATTGAATACAGACTGAGAAGTTCCTAGGGTTTACTTTCTAGAAATAATCTAGTCATATTTGTACATTCCTGTTATACTTAAGACTCCTGTCAATGTCTGTGAAAGCTCTGTATGACTGAGGCAGCATCTAATGGTGAGGGGAAAGACTGAATTAGGAACCTGAATTCCTGAAAGACCAGTTGTAGCACTAGGTGGGTCTGGGAGCCTCAAGAAACAACACATTCCCTTGTGTTAGTGTAGCGTGCCTCTAACACTGGCTATGACCTGCCATCTTCATCCTGCGAGAATCTGAGTGGGGACTGCAGGTTTGGGGATGTGTGAGCAGTTAACTAGCACACAGAGATTCTTCCATTAGCCTGGAAAACTGGGAAATCTATGGCATTTCTTTTGTATTACCTGCCTTTCTGTATTGTGATACTCTTTAACAGGAAAATGGAAATGCCTAGAGTTGTACAACCTCTATAATCCTTACTCTCCTTGCAACTAAACTGTGCAGGATCAGGCTGCAGGAGGAGGACAGTGGCCCCCACATTCCATCTGTGTGCATGTCAATGCATAAACCCAAACCTGTGGTTTATCTCACTGCCATAAAGAGAGCAGCTGGAAAATTTCATCACATAAGTGGGTTGTAGACATGTGACTTAACTCAAATGACCCCTATGCATTATGTTTCTGGACATCAGAGGATTCTGTCCACAACCTTTTCCACAAAGAATCCAAACACAAACTACTTCATTCTTTACATTATACATCAGGTCTTTCATCTCATTGTTTAATTGGGCACAGGTAATGACACTCACCAAATTCTCATAGGTACAAAAATCAGTATTGCAGGCTTCACCTACAAGACGTGCAGCATATGGCTTCAGATATGAACTGAAATGACAACCATCTTTTTATGTGGTGCAGTGCACGAAGCATCTACACATATAAAATTGTTTTACCTATAATAAATACATGGCATTTCTGTAAATAAAGTTCTAAATCTAGAATATTTTTGAAATAAAATGTTTTACTTTTTTCTAAACATATTTTCAATGAAGTCAATCATAAAGCAAAGTTAGAATAGCACAATTTTCTGTAGAAAGAGAAAATTCATCTTTCAGAAAACCACTTGGTCTCCACAGAAATGTCTTTGAATTTTTTTTGTCCATGTTCATTTGTTTCAATGTTTGTTTATTTTATGGGGTTATTTTTGCACTTCACAGTGAGGAAATTAGGGATGAAGGATCTGATTAATAGAAATAATGGAATGATGTCTTTGTTAATGAATATTCAGTTCTATGCAGAATGAGCTTTTTGGCAAAAACTTAATTCATTATTTGAAAAGCTGTTTACTCTGTGGAGTAAAATATTCAGATTTCCCTAAATAATCCTGCTTAAAAAAAAAAAGACAGGAAAAAAAAAGAAAAGAAATGAGAGTCCACCTTTCTTCCATGGAAGTTCTGCAATCAAGGAAGCAAATTTTTCTAACATTTTGAACATTTGAAGTGAGAGACAGAAACTCCAAACCACCTTTCTACAACTCCTCTCTGGATAATAATGTCTTTGAGAGGCAAAATTGCTGCAAGACCTAGGAAGTCCAGAACATTTTGGAAAATTGCAGTGCTGTGCAAGTTCTATGCACCACTTAAAATTTCCAAAACAAGGTGTCCTCGAAAAAGCTCTCCTAATATATTCATGGGCCTAAATCCCTGGAAATAAATTTTTAAAATATTTACTGTTATTTTGTGCATATCATGACAATGTTAAATATTATTTCATACTCAATGACTTACTCTTAAAAGTATTAGCAACCAGCAAAGCAACCAGCAGCAAAGTTGTTACCTCATCTGGTAGATCTGGTGGGCAGGTTTAGCAAGATATCATGACTTGAAAGTAGATGCTCGAGGAGCCATTGGCTGAACCACCCCAGGTCCTAGCACCAGTCATGGTCTAGAAGAAAAAGCTACACTAATTCATCACTTGCTCTCCTGAGTAATAACCCTCCTACCAACCCCATAGAGCTGGCAGGGGGCAGCTCTTGGGTTAAACAAACCCCACTGCTCTCCTCTAGGAGATCACTTGTGGCCACTCACAGGAAAAGACAAAACAACACCTGCTTCATCCCCCCACAGACCAATGTCTATAATTACTGAGGATGACTAAACCTAGGAAAATCCCTATTTAGCAAAGAGTCAAGACAATGGAACAGTGAAATCTCAACCCCTTTTCAGATGCAAAATCACTTCGCACTTGGTGAGGTGTCTCAGAATGATGTGTAAGAGAAGGGAAAAAAAGCTATGCACAGTTGGGTGGCCCCAGCCCCTCTCGCCACCCTACAAGCCCTCATAGGAGGTCCTGCAATGTACACATGGCCCATGTGCTCATCCTTTGCAGTACTCCATATTTTACTGTCTAGCAAAAGTCTTTCGCAAAGAAGACTAGTTTTCCCAAAGGGCCCTTTGCTCCCTACTTCCTCACCAAGGCTGGTAACTGGTGCATGTGAAGCATGGGCAGGACCCCAGATAGCTCCTCTTGCCCCCTTTCTTTGTCCCATCTTATCCCCTTACCTGACACATGTCACACACGGCGTCCACTTGGTGCTATTGGCAGCACACTCGATGCTCGCGTCCATGTCCCCATGAGCGAAAGCCACCAGCCACCACATCATGGCAAAGAGCAACCAGCTGCACAGGAAGGACATGGTAAAGATGACCAGTGTGTGACGCCACTTCAGGTCCACCAAAGTGGTGAAGATGTCTTGCAAGAACCGTCCCTGCTCACGGATGTTCTTGTGCGCCAGGTTGCACGCCCCATTCTTGGCGATGAAGCGGGCTTTGCGGGGCCGGTCTCGGATCCGTGGCTTGCGCAGGTTCTCCGCAGCGATGCGCGCCAACACATACTCTTCAGGGATGATACTCTTCCGAGCCAACATCTTCCTACCACCATAGTCCACCTAGCAGGATGCCAAGGTCGGACGGTCCTGCCAGTGGATCTTTGCAGCCCTCATTCCGTGCCCTGTGAAAAGAAAGAACAGGGTTATCTTGGCCACCTTGCACCCGTCACGGTGAGATGCCTTCTGCAGCCCCTATTTCTTGGAGGCTGCCGAGTAAATCTGGCAAGTGAGGTCTGAAGTGACGTGCCGTGGGACAGTTCGGCTCCTCGGGAGCACTCAGTTACTTGCATGCTACAGCAGCACCAGCATGAGATGCCTCAGGCTTGGACTGAGGGGGGTTGCGGCAAGAGCCAGCGAAGAAATTTCTTCTGGACGTGGTCCCGCAGCACAGCTGGGAGTCCCTCCTCAGGGCCACTTCCCAGGGCCCCTGGAGCATCCCCCCTGGAGCTAAGCGTCCGCAGGGAGGCAGGAAGCAGGACTCCTTGGAGCGGGCGCCTGGCTCCCCCTTCTCCTGCTCTCTGAGATGAGGCGGAGAATCCCTCCCTTTTTCCCAGGCACAAAGCCCAGGAGAGGCACTGCAGGCTCCAAACGTCCCCACAGCAGTAGATCGGTCACCCCAGTGACCGTGTGGTGAGGGGGGAGTCTCTTTGTGAGCAGCCCAAGGTGCTCGGGCTAGTAGGAACCCCTGTGTACACTCACACCCTCTCGTGCATGCACACACATTAAACACACACATATATGTATGCACGCACATGCTTATGCATGTATGCATGTATGCACACTCACACAAAAAATGCACACTCACATGCACATATGCTCACATACGTACACATACACTTATCCATGCACTTACACAGCCTCACACACACTACAAATATGCACACACTTTCATACATGCACTCATGCAGGCACACACACTAAACTGCTCATACATACATGCACACACATGCACTCATGCACTCAGTCTTTCACACAGACTCATGTGGATGCACACAAACGTACACATGCTTACACACTCACACTCAGGCTTACATGCACACACACTAAAACACACCTGAACTCATGCTTATACACACTAAAAACACTCCCATACATTGACACTCATACATGCATACACACACACGCCATGGTGCACACATGCATGCACATACACACTTGCACACTCACATATACACTCATGTTTGCACACACTAAAAGCACATATTCACACACACACCTAGGCACACACATGCATGCACTTACACAATCACTCCTGCTCACACACATGCACTCACACATACGCACAAATAGGTATCCACTCACACTCACCTGCATACTCAGACACATGTACACATGCAGTGTGAAACCACACGGGTACCTGTGACCGATGGGGTGATTCAGGAGATTCAGTGTGTGCTGCCAGCACTGCTGCAGCTTAGGCTTGATCCAGCAAACTTCCCAGCCAGCTTTTTTGTTTTGCTTTGTTTGTTTTCATTTTTGGTTTTGTTTTCATTTTTTCTTTTGGATCCACGCACTTGCTTGGGTGCTCCGGTAAGCCAAGGCTTTTGCGTTTTAAAGCTTTATCTTGCCTCAGATCTCACTAAGAAAAAACTCACAGGCAGAAAACCAAGCATGTGCAGAAGTGTCTGGAGGTCCAGAGCCAGAATTGCATGGTCTCTGTGGATTTTGACAAACTTAATTACCGTTTCTGAAAAAGGAAAAAAAAGAAAGCTTCATTTAATAGTATAAAAATCTAGTTAACTTGGGTGGGCAAAGTCAGGCTTCTTTTAATGTTCAGGTATAATGGGCATTAACAGAGAGGTCTTGGCATATGAGATGGGTATAGCAGAGATTACGCACAATGTTGAAATCGTGAAATCACAGAGGTTCATTCTTTTTCCCACAGGTCGAGGTTTACAACTTTGGCAATTTCTCAGCTTCTTGTGTTTAATGGAAACTTGCATTCTTGGAAATTGTAGCTTTTTTTTCCGAAGTCGTAGCATTTGTAGTAGGAAGAATAAACAGTACATCAACTTTATGAAAAGGTCTAAATTTAGCTTTTAATGAAGCAAAGTGCTCCAGAATTCACTGTCAGATTAACTCCTCCACACCCAGGGAAGGTGGGTGTGCACTTCAAGAAGATTTCTCAAGTTTTCTGTGTATGGGTTGAAGTAATGACGTACACAGCATAAAATGTGTACGGAGCCCATAACGTGACAACCCTCTGTAAATTAGAGAACAATCTAAATGCTTCACAGACTTGCTGCAGTGAGGAAGTTTTAAAGCATATTCAGGCTTTTTAAAGGTTTAGAAGGTACATGTGAAAGAGAATACAGTTGTTGAAGATAGCTGAGGATCCTGAAGAAGGCACACACGTGCTCAGTGTCATGCAGATGAAGGAATGTTTCTTGCACTACCCTTTTTTAGTACCAAGCACCAGCAGCTGGAGAAGATGCAGGCTCAGGGCCTCAGTTGTATTTGGCAAATAGCTAAACATTTGTGCTTAAAATTAAGCAGACAACTAGCTCCGGTCTGGAAACAACAGCATCTAAAACAGTTCCTGTAGCTACTAGCCAGACACTGAGTGCATATACATACTTCTTTTTCATGAGGACCTTCAGTTACATTCCTTTGCTTCCATGACAAAGTTATTCACATCCAGCCCTCAACTGCAGAGTCTCCTTCAAAGTTGTTATTGAAATTCTATAGCTTCAGGAATAAGGTCGGTAAAACACCAAGTGACAGCACGGGAGCTGAAGGCACCACAGTTGAGTGACAACTGCTTTGCACAAATGTGAAATTCAGCTTTTATTTATTTTTATGTATTATCATAATTATATGCTAAGGTGACAAGATCTGGAGTACTATTACCAATAATCACCCCCTCCTCCAGGTTAAATAATACTTGGCAAGATTTTGAGCACAGCGTGGGCCTCCTCAGGCTACAGCTCATGATTATCTGCAGAGAAGGACAGCTACCAAAAACGTTGCTCTTTGCCCTTTTAAATAACTTGCTTAGTTGACATACTTACTTGAAAGCCTGAGATTTATATAATTGCTGGGAAAATCTTTCAAAATGTTTCCTAGCTCTTTTTTTCTTTTATATGGAGGGCAGTGTCTGAACATTGTGAACATAGTCTTTTGAAAGAAAAAATAGAATTGATATCAGCTTTAAATCAAGTTTTGTTATGACCCATCATGCTTCCCTCTTCTTACTGTTTCCTCTCCACCCACAGGAATCACAAATACTACTGATACTATGTCAGATATCACTTTACAATCAGGCCTATCTAATCTAAAAAAAGGATTAAACAGTGTGCTTAGATTTCATGAATCTGAAATTTCCACATCATAGCGATGTGCAGCCCTCTCAGAAAATCCTGCTTCCTGATGCGTTTTGTTTGAAACTCTAATCTTAGCTTAGAGACAGGCTGACTTAGCAGGCGCCTGGACATGTCACATGCTCAGCTGACAGATAAACCATATTTGGAGCACGTAGCTGAGCCCTTCCCCGGGTGAACAGGCAGTAGATGCATAAAATATGAAAGGACACAAACCTCAAACACTATCTGTTTCACTATCAACATCACAATATCAAACAGGTATCTGTTACCCCAAACCAGTTTTCTTCACCCCTATGCAAAAGCAGAGAGACAAAAATAGTCCCTAATACTAAAATATGGGCAACTGCTGCCCCTTGGGCAGTACTACCCGAGTTGCACAGTGAAGTTTGGGGATGTCGTGTCATTCAGCAGCAAAGTGATTGTTTTCTATTAAAACTATTTGGTTCGGAAATGGTAGGTGTTGATGAGATCTTAGCCACTCTTTGGAGGAAGATCAGTTTCTTTCAGCTTTCTCTGTCACTGTAGTGCTCTTGTGCCATGAGGTTTTCACAAAATAATTTTCTGGAACCAGTGTCTGTCTGCATGTGTGTCTCTAATGCTCCTGCACTGAGCAGATGGGTGCAGAGGTTGCTTGTGCAGAAACTGCAGTGCATTGCATTCATATAGCCATAACTGTAGTGTGTCAAGAGTAATTTTTGGGTGCTCACACCTGAGTTTGCCACATTCAGCAGGCATGGACTAGCTGCACCAAGGGGAAGGGGTGTGTGTCCAGCACCAAGGGGAAAGCCAGCCCTCTGGCTTTCCTATGGGCACCAGGCTAAGGGGTGCAGGTCACCGTCCCTCTGCAGAGATGGGGACAGCCCATGGGCAAACTCCTTCATGCCGGGGCTGTTGGCCTGGCCTCCAGCACAGCGAGTGAAATAGGAAAGATCAATGTCCCCCGTCACATGCTTCCCAGAGTCATGTGCTTTGTGAAAAACAGTGTCTTTAACCTCCAGTTCTCCAACTCCACCTCTCCTCTGGGGACAGGCATGTGCCAAAAAAGGGGTAGTCAGAAGAAATGCCTTTTTCTTTTTCTCAAATATACCTTATACTCAATCTCTGCCATAAGTCCTAGCCTCAATTCCCTCCAGAAAATACTGTGCCCTTCTGTAAAATCAACTGGGATCTCTTGCATCATCACTGTGCTGTCTCTCTATTTTTGTCTCACATTTTAGCTGGGTTTAATTCTTCCCAAATCCCTGGTTTATAGCACCAGGCTCAAAAACAAAAGCTCAGCTTGGCTGAACCTCAGCACTGCGGAGACTCAGCTCATCACAGCACATTTGTCACAGGAGCGCTGGCACCTCTTCTACCACACCCATTTTTGAGGTCAAGGTATCCCTGTTTGGCCAAAATTAGGAAATCCTCTGTTTTCTACAGTTAACAGAATATATTAGCTCTCATATCTTTCAGTTTAAAATCCTTTAGCTGAAAGTTCATAAATTATGGGACTTTTCCAGTCGGTCTCTACTAAAAGGTAAGATGACAAGAATGGCAGTAATATTACCTTTTTTAAAAATATTTAATACTCTGAATTACTTCTGCCATGTTATATGCTCCTTCCTGGGACTGTGGTTTCCTCTAAAGCTCTAGGAAGAGATAAGTTGAGATTTATTTTTAATTTTTTTCTGCCTTCTGTGTCATAATTTATGAGAATGATGTAAAACATTTTCCAGCTAGACAGAATACAGTTAGAATAAGTTTCCATCTGCAATTTCAGTACAGCATTATTTTTCCATAGGTACTTCTTCTGTATGGCCAGTGGGCTATATATATCCCTAATTATTTTTTTCCCTGGGAAAAACTCCTTTTTGCCCAATCTACCTGGTGGAGCTTCTCACTCTTCGACCTTAGGACTGGCCATCAGCTGGAGGCATCGTAGTTTGGTTTGCTGGCAGATGAAGCCACAATGAAGGGCTTCCTGCAACCTCCTGACCTGATCCACGTTTTTCAGGGCAGGTAGAAAGCTCTGGCCTGTTTTCTTTAATAATACAGCCATGGCCTTGGAGTTGCCTCTAAGAAGAAGCCATGCTGCCTAAGGCAGCAAAGTGCTGGAGACAGAAGACCAACTGCTGCCTCTTTTTCTTCTGCTGGAAATCAGGTGACCCAGGCACTGTGATCAGACATTAAATCCTATTGCTAGGACTGGGAAATGCAATAGTTCCACCTCACCTTCTCCTCTTATGCTAACTGAAGCAGCAAAGAAAAGCATAAGCATTTTTCTTTACAGCTCCTTGCCCCAGCTCTGCCCATCTTTTTCCTGCAGCAGGAGCAGGAAGGCTTGCAGCTGGCTTCAGCCTCAGAGTAGCATAATTCACTTTTTTCTGCACTGCTGAGATGCTTGAAGTTACCTCAGAAGACCCTGTCACCAGCTGAAAGAGATTTTTCCTGTAATTTTTGAGATGGAGCTGTAGGGTTCTTTTTTGTTTGGTTGGGGTTTTTTGTGTGTGTGTGTGTGTGTGTTTTAATATCTCCAGAAATTTTTGTATGTCCAGATCCTCTTGCCTGTGTGACTTTTACAGCCTGGGTGACTTTTACAGCAGATAAATCCATTAGCTGCAGAATGAAGATTAAAATCAAATATGTCATTGATGGAAGATAGAAGCCACCTCTCAACCTCTTTAATATCATGGCACAGAATAACGGGCCACTTGGAGCCCTCTAATCACCAATGCTGTGATAGGACATGGAGAAATAGATAGCTCCAAACCTGAACAATTCAGCCAGGAAAATCTGTAATATGAAGAATCTCTCTGATCTTCAGGTTCCTGCCTCTAATAGAGGGGCACTAATGGTCATAGCCTGTACAGCAGAAAGACTCAAGGCCTAATCTAACTGGTACAATGCAGACATACATAATTGCTAAACAGGCAATCTGTAACTTTCTGCTTTTCAAAACATACGCAGCATCAGAATGTGTGTAGCTGTGGTACTGAAGGAAAATGGTTCTGGACCATATCATTTACATTGAGCTGCCTTAGTTCCTTAGTTACATGATTAAATATAGTACTGGACATTTAAGTGATTTTTACAGATGTATATTGGTACAGCCTGAAAACTTTGAAATAAATTGAGAGTTAAGAAATGACATGGGAACAGCTGTGAGATAGCCTTACAGGAAATATCTGATGGCAATGTTGATCATTTATTTATAACTTTTATTCAAAGGGTGTACGTATGAACTATGTAAAGTATTTATGTGCAAAAAATACTAATATACATACATAGGAATGAATACACTGGGCAGTGAAATGGTAACATTTGAGCTGAATGCTCACTTATTATATAATAGTCCATAGGATGAAAATCTCTTTATTCAGTTAAAATGATAGCAAGTGTCTTACCGCAAATATCAATACCGCAAATAATAATCTCAATAATATATATATATTTAAAATGACTGCTCATAATCTGTTCAGAATGTGCCTTATTGTATTAGAAGCATAAGTAAGGCCTGCAGGGAGGCTCAGTTATATTTGCATGGGTAGTGTCTAACAGCAGACAGTTGCTATTAATAGTGAACAATTAATAATAACTATGTAGTAAATAGATTAAGTCTTTTCTAAAAACCTATCTTCTCCTGAGGAATTGAGTTTGGAAGGTTCTCCGAATTCTGCAGCTTCATTTAAGCCAGTACCCTAAGCTCTCTTGCCAAAACAGCCTCAGCCCAGCACTAATCCATATGAGTCAAAAAACTTCTGTCTCACAATAATTTTTTGATAATTTGAAAACATGATAATCTTACTCAGTAATTCTGCACAGAGGTCAATTCTGGTGGAGAAAAAACAGACTAGTAGAAGAAAACAAATGTGGAAATGACTGGGATGCTTGTGTGACAATGAAGAACTTGATTTACAGTTTTGTTTTCAGACATTTTTAGCACTCTCCTTGTGTAGATTTTAAATGGATTTATTTCTGAGGGAAGGTAAAGATCTCTTTACTTGCCATTGTTGAATCTACATCAGAGAACTTACATAATATATTTTGATTTCAAATTAGGCCTCCCAAGATACTACTTGAGGATATAAAACAACAACTGGACTGAATTAATTTTAACTTTTTAACACATTTCATTGGAGGATCATCACTCTAGCCACTAGATAGTCATATTGAAAATATTAATTTCCTGATAGTGAAAATATGGCTCATCAACAGAAGGAAATTTCTTGTGAAATTTCTCTTTCTCCATTTGTGAATATGTTCCACAGCTTGTGTAAAATGTATATTTCTTATTCATATCATCATGACAGATTGGATGGGAATATTTCAGCACCTTTTCACAACAAAGCACAAGAGTCTATGAAAAAAATCTCCCAAATTAAATCAAACAAGTGATTCCTTATTGTATAAGGAATCTGGAGAGACGAGGTTGACCATGTTGTAAGTTAATATCATCTCTTCTTTAAGAAAAGATAAATCACCATGTTTATATTGAGCTGACGGAGATTTAACATCTATTAAGATGCTAGACCCCTTGGGCCATATTTTCTCTTGGTATTAATGGAATTGAGTGGAGTTGTATGCATTTGTAAAAGACTTGTTCTGCCAGTTTACATCAGCTTGAGAGAGATTCATCCAATCCTTTAATGATTGATATATTCTTTATATATTGTAGCTTTTAATAATATATTCTTTCAGCCAAATTATTAAAGGTACTGTCTAAAAAAGGCACTTTCTGTCTCTCACTGCCTAGATTCCAATAGACATTGGTGAAGACACAGGTCCCTCCACTGGGTGAAGCATCCCATGGTCTGAGTCACGCGGACTTTTGCCTGGCATTCAAGAAAATATAACTTTGTTCTTGGAATTTCACTTGACCAGAAAGGAAATATATCTTGACTTACACCATATGCTTCTTTGGAATAAAAGATTGTGCATGTGTTGTTGTATATACATAGTATGTTATATATCAAATACCGTACTTATCAGCTTGTTTTTAGAGATCTTCAAAACAAAGTGAGAGAAGTATGAATAATTAGTTGTAAGAAATTCTTTGAAAAAAAAAATTAAAGCAAGCTTGAAATTACAGAAAAATCAGCAAACTCTGTTCATAATTAAAGTCCTTACAGCCACTGACTTGATTTATTTCCTTAAAAAAATACTTTCCTATTTAGTAACTGTATTATTTGAAATATTAAGTCCAAATAGCTGTCATGCTCCCAAAATCCCCAGAGCATAAATAACACTTAGCAGAACAGCAGTGGTTCAGGCTAAGCTATTCTTAAGGAGATTCTCATCCTCTTTCAAACTGTAATTTCCTATAAATGAAAACAGTTTTCCTCTTAGATGAATTTTTACATCTGTTGTGTTGACATAGCTCCTCAGTAGGTTGAGTACCTGGAAAGATTAGTTTTACCTTCTGTGTCTTGGGAAGGCAGAAGCTTCTTATTGCTTCTGTCAACAGTGTTGCTACAAGAGGCTGGTGGACTTGATTCAAGCACTACTTAAATCCACTATAATGTGTTCCACAGCACATTAAAGATCTGTCTCTATGATTGTGGTTGTATGGAATATTTCTGTTTTAAGAGAAGTAATAATGCACAGTTCGCTCTTACTAGTTTGAAGAAAGACCATACACAGGACTGAGTGCAGAGCTACCTATGCTAGTTATCAAATACAACTCAAGGGATGGCAAGGACTGGTTGCAAATTAAAGGTTGAAGAACTCTCTTCTGGATCCACAAACAGTTGCATTTACAACTATGAATAGCTTATTTTGTTTTTCAAGTTGGCCAGCATTTATATAAGAAGTGCTTTTCCAAAAGGAGGAATTTATTAATCTTGGAACATAATATTGCAATAATGAAAGCTTTTTCAGTTTACTGCATGAGAAAAAAATGTTATTACATATGTTATATTACACTAGGGTACCCCCCTTAAGAGGAGGGCATGATGATAGAAAGTGAGAGGAAGGCGAAGGAGAGAAGAGAGAGTGCTCAACCATGTCAGGAAATAGAGCAGAGGTTAAATCAGGAAGGCGTGGGAGGCCACAGGCAGAAGAGGTAGCATTCAGAGGGACAATCATGAACCTCAAAGGGGGGGGGCAACATAAGGAGATGTTAAAGAAAAGAAAAGAAAAAAACAAAACAAAACAAAAAGCAAGAAGGCTGCAGCAAGAGCAAGAGAATAAGGGCTGAACAGCACATCAGAGGAGGGAGTGTGAAAGAGTCAAAGAAGCAAGATCTCTGTAAGCAGACATGTCCTTTACTATGTGTTCCACAGTCTAAGAGAATTGCTCCTTAAAAGGGGACACATTTAAGACCTTTGCACAAAACGAAGATGAGGTTTTTTTCAAAGACTTCATCCCTTCTGCACCATTCCTAGTAGGAAAACTGACCTGTGCGACTGTTGAGAACTCCCTTCTCCATTAGCAGAAAACACAAAAAAAGTAAAGTTCAGTCTATGGCCTTGGTGAGTATATAACATGAGATGCACAGCAGCTGTCATGCAAGGAGCTCTGATGAGTCTCTGGAAGATTATGTTGTGTTTGCTGTCGCTCTGGGGATTTGTGTATGCTGAACATAACTTTTTCAGGAACAAAACTGTGTTTTTAAGCCAGCTATGCAGTAGTAGGATATGCTACAGTTACTGGATCCTTTGACTAAGTTAAGGAATATTAGCATAAATACTGCTATACATCTCAAAATGGATAAAGCCTGTTGGTAGATTTTTCTCAGTGTTTTCTATTATACATGTTGAAATAGCAGTCTCTTGTGTCTGATAGATCCACACGGAGTGATGAGCAAAGAGGATGATTCTTACTCCTATAATTGCTATGGTGCAAATATAAGGAAAGAGGTGATGATTGCTCTCCCCTCTCAAATCTTCTAGAATCGCAATCCCACAACAGACATTTGATTCAGTGGGTACAAAGAGTCCATTAAACTGGACTGGCCATCACACTTAAAATAAATCAGAATTGTAGTCATGAAGACTACTCAGATGAACAAAATATTTTTGGCCTTTTGGCCTGATAACATGCTCTTCTTCAGTAAACATCTACTTTATTTTTTTTCTTTCTTTATATGACAAGCTTCAACATAGGAAATAAATACAGAAAAGAGTAAAAGATTTTAACAGCAGTAGATGGGGACTTCACAGAAGTAATTCTTCTCATAAAATGTTCAAGACATTATTTTGTTTAATTGTGACACAGAGCTTTTATTTCAAATGAGTAAGATGAAAAAATATATATAAATCACAGTATCATTTTATGCTATCAGACTAAATAAGACCCCAGTTTCAAATCCTAGAACTTCTTGGAAATTCAGAACATTTTTTGGCAAGTCCAATCTCTTATGTTCTTTTCATTACACTAGAAAAAGTTTTAAATGCACCTCATGTTTTTCCTAAATCATATGACAGTTGATGAGAAAGAACCACACTGAAAATTACTAGTGAAACAATCAAGCTGATGTTCCAAACTTTCCATTTGGAAGTATGAACATGAAACTCCTCATGAAGACTTACTCTCAGTTGTGCAGTTGTAACGATTCAGAAACTAGACATATGCATTAGACTAGCGAAGACAAGTTTCTAAAGCTATGTGATACAAATATGTATCTAAATGCACCTGAACTTGTGAAGATATCAAAAACATTTAAAAATCATGCCCTCTTGGTTAAAAATTGATGTATAGATACTTTAGAAATGTGGAAAAGATAAGGAAAACTTTTTTAGACAGAGAACAATGTGAAGGACTTTACAGTATAATATTAGTGGTAGACACATCATTTAAAGTGAAATATTTCTGCATTTTTTAAAAAAGATCGACAAATAAATATGTTTATAAATTCAAGTTAGCTTTAATACAAAGTTTTAAGATACTGTACAAAGGGTATCTTTCCATAAGCCTTTTAAAGCATGCATAATTATAGGATGATCTGGGTCTTTTACTTAAAGAAGTCAAAGAAGAAATAGGGATTTAGGAAGTGGCTGAGTGGATGAACCATAATTGGATTTTAAAATAGTACTGTTCCAGCTATAGTGTGCAAACTAAAGTGAAAGATAGGAAGAATTTCCTTATTCCTAATGGGATTCCTTTCCCGCAGTAGCTGGTCCTGTGTTTAACTTGAGGAGCAAAGTTTATGCCTTTGGAATGCAGCAGAATGCCCCAAGTGTTATGGGTTTGGGCTTTTTCCTTTCATTTTTTTCCCCTCAGGGACAGAATGCTTCTGGTGATCTCTAGCTTTCTTGACAAACTGCACGATTTGATTGTTGGTTCCAGCATAACATATGCAGCTTGTAAAAGCAGTGCATTCTTTTTCTCTCTACAAGAGAAAAAAAGTCACTAATGTGTCTTAGGAACATGCTGAATTCCCAGGAAATAAAAACTTCTGCCAGAGTGCATGTGTGTGTGTGTGAAGCTTATTGGCTTTTGAATGAAGTGACGTTTTTACCATTTTGGAGCATACATATATTGCAATGGGTTTTATTATTTTGGAAAGATGGATGTGTGAAGAAAGAAGAAATTCTGAAAAAGATCCAAGTGAAGTTACATTGAATAGAAAATACTTGCATTTTGTTTGTTTAAAAACAAGCTATTAAAATACATCATAAGACTTATTGATACTTCACATGTCAGCTCGGACAAATGAAGCAAAGATGCCATCTTCTTGAGAAAGTAGATTCTCAGGCGTATCATATTCTAAAATGTTTCCTCGCTTCATGACGATGACCAGGTCTGCAGTTAGAATAGTGTGAACCCGATGCTGCCATTAAGAAAAGCACATAAAAACATAATTCTCAATAATGGACTTGACTCAAAGTCTATGAAGTTCATGAAACTCTATCATTATCTACAGAAATACATCCTTGTATTGTATTTTTTAATCTGGAGTGATCTCAAATTACTTTACAATCTCTGTCATCAAGCCTGAAAATATACATGCTCTTCACTTTTGGTCAGCCAATTGCAGTTATGTATCCCACAGCTGTTGGAATAAAACCTATCACATCACCAAAATACACATCTCCATTTAGGAAATGTTAAATATCCTGGTTATGTCTTAGCTCAGAGGCAACTTGGCTTTCTCCTTCACTGCAGGGTCTGGCACCCTGACTGTATGCATTGCACCTACCTTAGATCACTACTGGTTCATCTTTTGTAAATCAATTTGCTCTCTCTGAGATTAAATTTGTGTTTAGATATAGCTCAGCTGTAGAGGTCTGAATGAAAATATGGATGAAAACAGGCCCGATGTGGTTTCCCTGCTGTGTGAATTTGGTGAATCAGTTTTAAACTGGACTAGCTCCTAACATAGCCTAAAGTCCTGGGACTCTTTTAAGTGGTAGATTCCTTTAATGGTATGAATTGAATGTCAGCTGCATGTGTAGGCTTTAGCTAAATACAGTTATGAAATTAAATCCAGAAACCATGCAATAAACACTTCCTTGCACTGTCACTGAAGAAAGCATGCAGTAGAAAGGAAGCAGAGTGAAAAGAAACTAAAGCGTTAAAGATAACTACCAAAGAGCCAGCAGTCTTGTGAACAGTGTGGACTGAGAAAGTCTACTTGTGAGTCTTCACCAAAGTGGTGAACAGGCCGTCCTCTTTGAGGAGTAAGTTTGAGGCAGTGTCACATTCAACTAGAAAGCCCTCAGAAAGGACTAGGACAATGTTGGCATCCAAGATGTGAGATACACGATGCTAGAAAAGAGAAAAGAGAAACAGGTGGATGGAAGAAAGTTCAGCCATAGATGAAGGAAGGAAATTAAGCCAATTCTGTGAAGCAAGCTAAATATAAATGAGTATTATTTTGTTCGGGACATCAACTTCAGACAAGAAAAGGAAAAAAAAAAAAAAAGAGAATCCAGTAAAAAGGACGATACTGAAAATCTGATTAACTGGATAAGAATATGCTTACTGCTAGAACTTTGAGCATTTAGACATACAAGAATGTTGAAAATAAGCTAGGTTAAGTGATTTGCCCAGTACAAACTAGTCACTGACAAGTTCTGAAACCAGAATCCAGGAGAAAAAGTACTTATCTCTAACCATAGTATTGGAACCCAGACAAAGCATCTGAAACAGCTGTTGAAGCACATATTTATCTCATTGAAAAACATTTGCATGTTCAGTAAGCACACTGTAACAAGGTGAAATTATTCTTAAAGTTGTCCTTTGAACTTGTGAGTATGCATGTGCATATATATATACATGCATACATGTATATGCCCATGTACATTCCTACATACACATAGACCATTTGGGCACATTTCATATCACTAGAAAGGGCAAATAAAATAGGAAAAATTTCACAAGATTAGATTTTTGAATAACTTCCATTATCTCCAATTTTAAAAAAGTTTATACTGAAATCAAATTTTTATTTTGAAAGGAGAATAAAAAAACAATATTTGACTTTGAAAATGTCAACAAAATGTTTTTGAAATCTCAGTTCTTTTTATAAATTCATGGTACTATTGTGTGCACTATACCCATCTTAGAAGTAAAATTTGATCCAGATTTTGAAGAAACTTTCATTAATGTTTATATCCATGGATTCCGTTTTGATTTGTTTATTGAGAATGACTTCAAATTTTCTTGGAGACAGTGTAAATGCTGAAGTTTCCTATAAAGTCCATCTTCAGATATAACTGTTTATTCTAGTTTATTTTTGAAATACAGTAATTATGGGGAAAAATTCATTTTGAAGTTATTGATCTGTTCAATACCTAGGAATATTGGATTTTACTTTTATTTTGCCTGCATACTGGTATTTAGCTAGTGAAAGGCAAGATCCAGTGCTTGAGGAATAAGGAAAGACAGCATCTGCTAACATGCATACTTACAGCTATGGTTACAACTGTGCGGTCTGCAAAGGCAGTCATCACAACCTTCTGCAAAATGTTTTCCTATCAAAAGAAAAGGATAAATGGTTATTTTGTCCTTGTACATTTTATATGGTTCTGTGTCTTCAAAAAATGAGACAGGATTCTATTCCACACAATATCCCATCTCTGCATCAGATTCTCAATAACGAGAAATGATGCAGGCAGAAGCAGTAGTTTTCTAATAAGTTTCACTTTTTCTTTCTCCTCACCATAGACACTGAAACCCAAAGCACATCAACAGCAATAACTGAAACAAAATGCTAGACAAAAACAAAAAGGCTGCCTGTATTGCTAAAGAGATTTCTTGACTGACATTGAGGGAACTCAACACTTTCTCACATAGTAGATCCATGAACTACACCAATGGCAGTAATTTGGTATACTCACAGTGGCCATGTCAATAGATGCTGTGGCTTCATCCATGATAAGAATACTACTCTTACGAACAAAGGCTCGGGCTAGGCAGAAGAGCTGTCTTTGCCCTACGCTGAAGTTCTCTCCTCCCTCGGTAACTACTGCATCTGTAATAAAATTAATAAGGCTGAATGTGGCACTGACAAAGCTCAGGATATTCACGCACTCAGGACTAGAAGATTTTGGGTGGGCACCATGAAAACTCTCTTTATGCATCAGCATCAAGCAAAATCTCTGTAAAAGCCAAAAACCATAATCTTGACTGAGCATTGGAATGGCATGATACCAAGAAAAGTGTACACAGCTGTTGGGAAAGGAGTAATATTTCATCAAGCAAATAGTTGGCACAGATGGTTAACAAATCTAGTAAACTGTAGTAAAGCATCTTAGTAATATGAAACACTCTTCATATGGATGGAAATATGTGAGTTTCCATCATGGATCAGATGTGAAATGATAGGGAAATGTAGTGTTCTAGCCAAGAGCTACAGGTTTGCTGACAATGCCAGATTCTGCTGAAGAGCAGAGGTAAAGTAGCTTTTTTAGCTCTTCAATGACGGATCACCACAACATGCTGCTGATATCCTAAAGCAATTTTTTTTCTGAAGTGAGTGAAAAACTATTGGATCATTGTCCAATTTTTCAGTAAAGATGTTCTGTCCTAAAGACTGAATATTTTTTTAGGTGCCTGTCAACAGTCATGATACAAAACTTAGGTACATTTTTCCCAGGTATTTGTTTATATGTGTGCATGCTCATGCATGTGCATTTTTTTTTAATTAGCTAATATTTGTGGATGCTTGGTTCACACATACCAAGGCCTCCTGGCAGTGACTTGACCATGTTCTTCAGCTGAGCAATCTCCAGTGCTTCCCAAAGTCTATCGTCAGTGCACTTGCATTCTGGATCCAAATTAAAGCTGCAAAGAAGAGCAAAACAGGAGTCCTGTGACTGTAATTACAGCTCATTCAGACATTTTAGAATTGTTTATGTCACTTGATTTTCCTTGGGCAGATTGTGCACACCAACTGAAGTGCGCAGGGAAGACTGCTCCATTTTTTATCCCTTCCGGTTCCATAGCCCTTTCCAAAATTAAAGCCCACCGCAAACACATTGTGCAGTGTTGCTCTTCACCCCCTGGACAACAAGGACCTACCGGATAGAACCACTGAACAATATGGGATCCTGGAGAATAATGGAGAGTCGGGAACGGAGTGTATGAAGAGGCAATTTGCTGATGTCTATCCCATCAATCACTATCCTCCCTGTTTAAAACATGAGCAAACATGTGAGGGAATTGCACAGATCGTTTGATTTGTTAGTAGCAGACAAAAAAATAAAGCAGAAACTTTGGGCTGGGCTCCAAATTATGAGGCAGAGAGCTTCTGCATTCTCTCAGCACTAGGATATAAACAAGGAGAAGAATAATGCATGTAGTAACACAAGTCAGAGGGAATCCAGTTTATTGGTGACACTGGCCTTTCTCTCTCATGTTCCACCCTTCCCTTAAGGCAATATATGGCTTCTATGTTTTGTGATTAATGATTGCAGAAAGATAGTTTATTATTATGAGCAATGTGGGCTCTACACCCAGAGTGAGCACAAGAGCAACTGATATAATTAGCCATATTCTTTGCCTTTGCTTTCCTTAACTTCAACTGTAGCATAAAATGGAACAAAGCAAACTGAGAGAAGATATGATATGGGGTACTTCCATCAGGCCAATTTCTGCAGTTTCTCTTAGCTGGGCAGCTGCACCAAAACTTGGAAAGCACCTTCATTACCTTTATTAATTCTGTCTCCTAATGATGAGAAGTGAAGCTAACTGTCAAGTGGCAAATGTGTGGATTTTCAAGGCTGTGGACATCCAGTCCTGTTGTCATGCCCAATTGTCAGGATGCTACAATTTCTACGTTTTACAAATACAGTCCTTAATCCAATGAAAACCTTAATCCCAACCTATCTGGGCTAAAGTTTCAGAAGATGAGATAGACTAATGGGAGGAAAATAATTTGGCATTGCTAGGGAATGGGGGAATGCACTTTGGATGGAGGCCAGGATGCTCAGAGGAATAAAGAGCAGATGAGGAGACCTAAGAGAAACAGGAAAATAGAGAGGAGCTGGAAAACTAAGAAAGCAAAGGGCAGACAGGCAAGAAAGGAGAAATGAAAGGTAGTTTCACCAGAGGGCAAGAAAGGAAAAACGCTATGAGAAAAGAAGGGAGAGTTATGGGGGAATGACATCGAACATAAACACATGCAAAGAAATAACAGAGATATAATGAACCCAGATTAATACGGGAAATGAAATCTTGGTTCCAGTAAATTTTGTTATTTAGCTTGCTTTTTCTTTTTTTAAAAAATTAGGACTACACACAGAAAGTAAAAGGAAGGGCAGCACAGAGGCTTGACGTAGTATAGTGAGAGACAGAGTTGTGGACAAAGGATCAACAAAACTTGGTTGAAAAGAGTTAAGCTTTCTCAGTGGGTAAATCAGGGATACAGGAAGAACTGACAAAGAAAAGATAAAGAAAACAGATTAAAGTTGAAGGAAACTTAAAAGTTGGACATAAATAAATTTACTATTTGTATGCACTACTGTAGCATCCAGGAACTCCATGACAATTCAGAAACCTATTAGTATAGAAATATATAGACACAGAAAAATAGTAAAAGTCTGTATTAGATGCTAATAAGTTTAGATGCTAATAACTAGCTTTACTTATCTTAGAATCATAGAATGCTTAAGGTTGGAAGGGATTTCAGAGGTCATCTAGTCCAACCTCCCTACACATGCAGGGTCACCCAGAGCACATGGCACAGGGCTGCATCCAAGGGGGTTTTAAAGATCTCTAGAGAAGGAGACTCCACTTATCCTCCCACATCCTTCTGGGGATTCCCTAGCAAGCATTCCATGTGGAAACATGGAAATCTTTGATACAAAAGGATGATTTTCTAATAAGCTTACAGTCTCCTGCAGCAGTACACATGTATTGAATATGAGAATATATGAATTATAAATGCCACTATGTATATGGCTGCCTACTTGTTCATTCCAACTGTCCAGGAAAGTGAAATGCTGCAGGAGTGAAAGCATAGGAAAAAGTTTCCAAATCCTTAATCAATTTCTGCTGTAGCTGTGGGAAACCACAATAAAATAATAATAATAATAAAGCAAATAGCAAGGGAATGCACTTGTTGAGATCTAGTTTATATTTTACTAATATTTTGTCAGTTATCATAATTTAATGCTGTTATTTTTTAGGGAGAAATTTAGAAGCACCAGAGAGTTGCATATTTTTCCTCCAATCTAGAGCATGGAATACTGTTTTGTCAGAGCATATGAAAAAAAAAAAAAGAAAAAGAGATTTAGAAGCATAATCTATGAAGTGTATAACATTTCTTGGAAGAAGTGAGTGCTGCTCACAGTAGGACAGTTTGTACTTTGAAGGAGCAGGCATAACAGACCCCATTCTAATCAAGTATCTTCCAAACCAGGAAGGCAGGATATAAGGTAGTAAAAAGTCATGTGTCTCTTCTGAAGAAATAAAGGGGGAGCAGGTTAGAAGTGACAACAAACTCCAGTGAAAACTAACCATCAAATATGTCCACCATTCTGAAGAATGCCAAAGACAAAGAGGATTTGCCACTGCCAGTGCGACCACAGATGCCAACCTGTAAAAGAAAGCAAGATGTTATTTGCTAGCAAAGAAACTGCAAATAAAACATATTGTGGAAAATGGCCCTGCTGGGGTAAAGAAGATCCTTCCCAATGGCCAGTGCCAGATGCTAGGGATAAAGCAAGCAAGAGTGGCCAGCACGCTCTTCATTTCTGGCTCTCTGTATGAGAACCATGTATGTAAAGTGAAGAGATCACACAATATATGCAATAGGGATTATCACTTTCCTTCTAGCTGCTCTCAGCTTGATAAAAAGAAAATTGTTATTTACATTACACTCTGAGGGTGTTTTTCATTCACATGCAATGCGTTTTGTATGCCCACTAATTTGACAAGGAGCTTAATCACATAGAGGTGGTGGTGAATGGCCACCTCAGGTTGCTCTATGCTATGTGGATAGACATGGAAAGAGATAGGACTCTAAGAAGGACAATGGATCCCATTCAATAATAAGATGTCACTCATGAAAATGTCTTGACCAAGCCCACGGTCTTCAAAGGAGATTATCAATTTATGCACCCACTTTTATTCTTTCTCTTATACTATCTTAGCAGAGAAAAAAAGTTAGGAAGAATGTGGCCTAGAATGAGGATGGTATGTCACTGCATAGCACAGTACCTTCTGTCCTGGTTTAATATAAGCCTTCACATGCTTAAGAACAGGCTTCAGGTTGTTTTCATACCGAACACACAAGTTTTCTATCTTGATTTCTCCCTCTTGGGGCCAGTCTTTTGGAACTTGGGAGGGATCTGAAACATTTACCAAAAAAATAAAAAAAAAATTAGAGCTCACCTTTTATGGCATTCCCATCTCCCTCCTCCCTGGATACCTATTTGGAGCCACCTTAGAAATCTATAATATTGAGTTAAAGTGGCAGTGCTGGTGTCGAGAGTGTGTGCTCCTCCAAGCTGGCATGCATGGGCTGGCTCTCAGGGGAGCCGAGAAATGCCCGGCCAGCACATTACAAGCTCCTTGGGCTTGACACACAGGGTAAGAGGCTAAATGCTGAAGCAGCTGCCAGCGATGACATGGGATGAAGCCAAACCCACAGAAAGGAACGTAATTTCAGAGCAGTCTTAGCATCGTCTGTGGTCAGTAACTGCCACAGGAAGGGCAGTAGGAAGAAGGATGTTGTTGCTGCCTCACAGATAGAGCTGTTGACATTATCACAGCTCATTTTTCATCCTGGATTGCAAATATCCCATCAGGTTTTATCTCTGGACTAAGGGTCTGGGCTTTCCAAAAAATCTTGCTGGCTCACAGGCTTCTTTGGCCTTGTACTTCTACTACTGCTAAAATACTAATTTCTCTCATCAAAACCAATTGGAAATATGTGGAATGTGAACAGCAAGGTGTGGTTCAGAGAAGAGCTGCTGATTCTTCAATGTAACCTGTCTTGCAGCCCAAACTTGCTGCAAAGATCAGAAATTTTGAAGTATTTGACTGCTACTGCATTTCTACTTTAATCTACATTTTTGTTCTTTGGATGGCTAAAGAGATGTTTTATACTACCTGCAACTTTGCCTTGATTCTTTCTACTTGTATTATAAGGTGAAGATCACTCTGTCTGGTATTTGATAATTTTTCATGTTAATTAGTAGGGGTTACATATAAAGCCAGACCCCCAGCCATGGAGTCATGGTTGCTTTTGGCTGTCCTGTTCCCTCAAGCCTGTCAGAGCTCCTACATATCAATAAGAACAGACTTTGGCCAAAGATGCCTATGTTTTTTTTTTATGACCAAATTTGTTGTGGTTTCACAATAGCCACAGAAAAATCAAAAAGTTTACAGTGCAGTACCCAAGTAGCCTTCATAGTTCTCCGACTCCATGTTCAGGAAGCTGTGTACTTTTTTTACTGCACCCATCTGCACCTCTAAATCAGCCAGATTTCTCACCACCCAGTTCAAATAGTTGGTTATCTGTATTGCAAAAAGGAAAACAAAGACAGAGGTTAAGTTTCTGTCTGTTCATCTATCTCATTTTGAATTAAAGTCAGATAAATTTGTAAAAGTCTTTGGCCTGACTCAGCACAGTTGGTCTAGACCTAGCACAACAGTATTAAAAATGGAACAGGCCAGTCAGATTCCAACCCAAACAATACTGACACAGTGATTTAATGCTTGGTATTCTCATCCTTATTTTTTGAAACAGAAATATGGAAAGGTTATATCTACAGTCCGAAGATGTGACTGATTAAGGGAATGAATCTCTTGTTCGGAACATTCAATAAACAGTACTGAAAAGCACTTTGAGTGCCTTTTAAACATAGAGATACAGTAGAAACTAAAATGGGTAGCTGTGCTTGGAAATAGCACATTTTCTAATTTTTCAAAAACCACAAATAAAGAATAAGAATGTTTACTATTCACAAGTATATTTTCAACAAGTTGATAGGCATTTCTTTTCTGTTTCCTTCTGTGCATATTTATATCATTCTTTTATCTCTGTGTGGAAAATGTGGTTGTTTTAGCACAGAAATATTTGATAAAAATGTATCTCGATGTCATCTTGATGGTATTTCCCTTTTACTTTTGTTCAGCTTTATAGAGATTTGATTAACAGTCAGATATTACTTACAGTAGGTAAAAGTTGGTAATTATTTATCTAACAAAACCAAGTAGCTTAGAGAAGCTGATCCTTAGACAGGAATGACTATTTGTAAGCTGAAAATTGCAAAGCAATTTCCCAAACTTAGGTTCGTAAGTCTATATTTAGGTGCCTGTTTAAAAAAATCCTGATTCCATCAGGAACTGTTGCATAAGCAGCTGTAAAAGCTGAGCAACTTCAGACACCCAAATAAAGATTTAGACACCTAACTTAGGCAAGGAAAACATCCTATACAGAAATATATCTGGAGAAATTCTTTATTATTTCATTTGTTGGAAAGATTGAAGAATATGCCAAATAAGAAGTTTGTTATAAATAAATCACCCAGATCCACTTTTTTTCCTCTTAGCAAATATTAGTACAAAAGGCATACTGTAAATAATTTTCACTGAGATTCCACAATAAGTCTTATCCATTTAGAGGATTTGGTTGTTTGCCAAAATGATAAAGAGTCGTTCTAGAAGCTAGTATGAAGGAATTCCTTTGTTCTTTAGAAACTTGTATTCTGCTTTTGAATCATGAATTTACAGAAATGGATGCATTTATAGATAAGTTAAATGACATGCAGACCTGCTGGTTGATAGAGCAGATTTGATAACATAGCATTGCATCCAAAAGGCTTTACATACCATTTCAATCTTCATCACAGTTTGCAGTAAAGTTGGAAGAATTTATATGAGTGAAGAGAATGAGCTTATGAAGGTCTCCTGTAAACACAGTGTTGGTACATACACTTTGCTCTCATCCAGTTTCTTACGTCAGTCCATTTTTGGCCTCAGAAAGAAGTGATACAAAGGCCACTTGGGGACACAGTTGAGGATCCAACTGCATCTCAAATTTTATTGGTTTTATTATGGAATAGGAAAGAGATAGGTATCAGTTTAGTGACTGGAGGGTCTCTTGATCTGCTATGCCAGACTTGAGCGAATTGCAGATTTGTTCTGATGCTTGGTTTGTAGATACAAACTAAATAAAAAGTTGGGTTTACTTATGCAGATATCTGAGAGCTTCCAGATCACTGATAATGAAGCAGGATTACCAAGGATGTTTTCAGAATGAGCTTAACACAATGGGACAGATTCTCAGTTGCTGGCAGATTCTCATAGCACTGCAGCAGAAGCAGAAGGGGAGTTTAAGGCCACTCTAAGGCAGTTGCTGAGGATTTTCTCTTGTAACCATGTGACAGCCAGCAACCAAGCAGAAAGCCAAATTATGTTAAACTTATACTCCCATCTTCTCTATGGCATCTGTTCCTCCTGCCAGTGCTGTAAAGCGATCAGCTTTTTACCATGCCAGCCATGATTTCAAAAATTTTTTTCCCTATTATGCTTATCATGCTTTCTCCTCTTCTTTATGAATTAATTCATTTATATTTCTGCTCATGAAAAACTCTGAGGTGCTCTCACAGTCTACTACACTAAGACAGTATTCCTATTTCATGACTGATCTCAGATTCCTCTGTGCTAATGACAGGAATTGAAGTGAATTGACCAAATCCTTATTTCTCATCTTATTTCTCCTTCTTTCCTCATACTACTTGTTATGTTGAAACATGCTTACCAGCCCTAAAAGTCCTAATCCCTACACACATTTAGAAATTGGTAGACAATACCGAGTATTTAAATGTTTTCCCTCAAAGGTGGAACTGTTATTTCTTCAGCAATGAATTTATTTGGTCATTAGTTAAATGCTACTTTACTTATGCAGTCTGTGGGACAGCAATTTCTGTCTGTTTTTGCCCTGTGCAGGAGCAACTAACACTGTGTTGTGCAAAAAAAGATCGCACAGCAGGTCCTCTTACGCACTTCTAATTTTCCTGCTCTCCTTGGGAGCATGCAGGGCCTGGGAATGGTTGTGTTTTTTTAATTGGCTCATGAAACCTGAAGTAAGTCCAAGTTGCCCTGAACTTTCTCAACTTTGGCTTGAATCCATTATTTGCAAGATTGCTTTTTTCAAGATTAAGAAAGCTGGAAGATAACTGTGTATATGCATTTTTAAAACTGCCATGAAACTAATATATTAGTCTAATAGTTCTTATGCTTTGCCTCAGTACATACTGTCAGAGCATACAGGAGACCTAGCCCCACAAATCCAGAGTTAGGTCCTTCGGTGATGGATGTTACAGCCGCAGTAAGAACTATACAAGCACCAAGGTAATCCTAAAATGACAGAGAGAGAAAGAAGATTATAGATAACATTAAAATGCAGCAAGAAGAAAACTTCTTTAGTTATAAAGGATATACCTTTTAATAAAGCTTATGTCTATAATGATATTTAGTCATTAATTCTGGCTTTTTTTTCCTGGAAAGGATCAGCTTATTTGGGTGTCCAACATGGAACCATTTTCTGCCTCTTCTCTCCTCTCTCCTTTACATGAGTTTGACCTCCAACAAGGAAGAAGCATCAGTGATTTTGGAAAGCCAATGAAAGACTTTGGTACTGCTTGAATTTTATACGGGGCATGCACACACTTTATAGGCATAAGTGGGCACACATCATACAGAAGGGCCCTGTACATGTTGAAGACAGGCTTAAGTCTGCTTCTACACTCAGTCTGTGGGTGATGTGGGTGCTTGTGAACAGTAGTGGTGTGGACTCTAAAAGCAGGAGAGTGATAATAGAGCAGTATATTGTGTATAGCTGTATAGCTGTGTACAGTTGTGCTGTTTTGGGGCTACAAGCAGTTCCTTCTTCAGTGCCCAGGGAGACTGAAAGGAAGATACCCAAAAGATCTCATCACTAGTTATGACCTTCCATACAGAAATAGCTGTGAAGGAGCTATCAGAAAGATCTGATTACTCACAAAGTTTCAAGAAGCTTGGACCGATATTCTTGATGTGTACCTCAGTTTTGAATTGAATGCCAGGTGCATGCCATCTCATGTAGAGTTCCAGGTGCTGGAACTGATGGCCCTCCCATACTCCCACTGCTCTTGTCCTATTTGATAATTTTCTGCCTGGAATCTTTACTCATGTGATTTGAAATGATGGCTGCGCGGTTCATCTGCACATACGAAGTGTTGACAAATAGGTGGCAGACTGTAACTTAATATCTCCAATGAAAACATGCCCTAGAAGCACAAAGTTCTTGTGTCTCCATCAGTTATTGAGACAAGACTTCACAGTTGCTATTAAATCCTATAAAGATTTGAATTATATTAGTCTCATTGCACCATTAGGCAGAGCTAAATCATCTATTTTAAGCCTAGGCTACTTCAAGTGCTGTGATGAAGTGATGCATATTCTTGGATCAAATTCATTTCTAGTATAAGCAGGTCTAAGACTGTGAGACATTAATGAACAATGCCACAGTTTATTCCAAGGTTGGATACTGCTCTGTTCTTTATCTGTTTTTGGTCTAGAAGCAAGTTCAGCTTGATCTTGGATGTTGTAGGAAGCTAAACGCTTCATGCACAGGAGAATGCAGTTTCTAAAAACCCCAGAAATTTGTTGCTTCAACAATGTGTCTGGAAGTGCAAGTGAGGATACAGGATGCCTGTCACTATATGTGTCCAGCAGAACTTAGTTCTTTCCCCTCTGGACATGTCTGGAAGTACAAGTTCACAGCTCCATTTATTCCCTGCTCTTGTAGTGCAAGATAAATAGGGAAATCAAAACTATTTTACTTTTCCAGCATGCAGGCATTTAAACTCAGGGAAAATGCTCTTATGCAGTCCAAGGAGAGTCCTCATCAAAGACTCACTGAATCTGACTCCCTGACATTGGCTGCACCATGTCTTTCTTACTGCCATTTGTTTCTAAGCTGGAGTCTATTTCTGCCAACTTGTGTAGCTTTGTACTGTATATCACAAACAGTATTGACTCACAGCTGGAGCAAGTTCACTACAGATGGGGGCTCTAAATTACAGTTGCAGGATGAAACCCTTTGCTGGGAAGATACTTTGGAGCCTGGAAGCTGAATAGTGCCTAGAACACAGCCATGACGTGTTGATGGCACAGTGCATAAAAACAACTTAAATGTCATGCTCTGCTTTGAAAAGAGTTTCTTCTTAGTACAGGTCTGCAAGATGCTGCACAGTAGTAGAAAGGATCCTTATTTAAAGTTATGTAAACGTTTGTTCTTGCACTCTCCTAAGACAGCAGACATCACCACAGCAAAAGATGAGGGAGCCTTGTATTTTCCTGCTTCTGGCCAAGGAAGCTGAAAAAGAGCCTACAACTTTAACCTAAACAATCCAATCTATTTTAAGGAACATCATGTATAATCTCATTGTGAGATTAATTCTCGTTATTATCTCCTCCTCTGCCTCAGGCAAAGTCCCTGTTTGCTTCCAAGGTTTCAAAAGCATAGCCAGGACTAAAACTGAACGTACCGTCCTGACCTCCAGCCATCTGTTGGCAGCTGACAGAAATAAGTAGGCAATGTTATTCGTGTCCGTTAGCTCCAGCATACGTTGTTTAAATCTGGCTTCGTGCCTGCCAAAAGCGAAGTTGTTATATTACAACACATATCCATGTTCATACACAAGAGCATGAAGCATTGAACTCCCTCCTCTCCCTGCAAGCCAAATGTTGTTGCACTTGTGCCACTGCCAAACTTTGGGATAAAACCCTTCAGAATCCTTGTGTGCAGGTATCACTCTCTCTGACCCGGAAAAGTTACTGTGGGGAGCAATTTCTTCTGCAAGTAATTACATTTGACTCAATTCTGCATCAGAGCATGTGTCCCAAAAGAAGCTGGGAATGCTAGGGGAATCCAGGGGAACTTGCTTTTCTTTGCAGCTCATATCTGTATTTAAAGTTGTAAACTGAGACTGTCTTTGCCCTGCAGCCCTCTCTTGAGTGGATGAATACAAGTTAGCAGCAAATCCTTACACTTCAGAGGAAGAGCTGAGATCTCACCTGTTACTTCAAATTCTGATTACACCTAAATTACAGAAATGAGGGATTATTTCTAAGCTCCATCAGCTGCCCCTTGTTTCTCCTTCTCCACATAATGCTGGTAGGGTTTAAAAAAACAGTGAAAGAAAGAGTGCCTAAGACCTGGGGGAGCAAAACTTTTCTCAGTATAGGTGCATTAAATTTATGGGGGTCTTACTGCACTTTAGGCTCTGATGGGCAGTCAGATGGAAGACACCTCATTGTGCCACATTCCACTGTCAATATTACCACTTTAAAAATAGTCAAACTTCCTCCAACAGCTTATCATCTGTTTTTCTTCAACAGTTTATCATCTGTTTTATCTTGAAAAGCTCTTCTGTTTCAACGTTTCAGGGCTCTGCTGTGAGGCACCTGTAACCCTAGTTCTGCCCAAATACTTGGCATATTTGCCTTTTCATGCTGAAACAATATTTTACTGGTTATATTTTGTGTAGCTTGTATACGTGACAAGAAACCCTCCCTGAATAACAGCTTGTAACAGAAATGACGTGAGGAGAAGCAAAGATTCAGTGAATAAAGTGTTGGCTTTCTGGCAACAAAACTCCTTTTTTCCTAATGGAAAATCTGACATGCTCAATCTGTATCTTCTTATCCACATCCAGCTCATCCTCTGGACAGTCTTAGACATTTATCCTGTCAGACGAGAAACAGCAAAGGTCACTGAAATCACTTTCTGATCCAACTGTGCTACTTTGTGGTAAGTTATGTGAGGAGCTGCTCTATTTCATCCTAGAACACTCTGAACTCAAACTGCAGTGAGTGACTAATAGGAAGACCAGCAAATTTGACCTTGCTGATAAAAACTTCTGGAAACATCAGGTTTGGTGGATGGAGGATCATAGATGGGGCAATAAAAAGGCTCTGATTCCCATTGATGGTGATTTTGGAAAACTCAAATGATCAGTTCCTTTCCAAGGGCTGTCTTTTGCTCTCTGCTGTCCAAGACCACATCATGGTTTCATAAGGTATAGCCAAATGACTTTCAAAGAGTGCTTAGCTCCTTTTCTAGAAGATAATGTAATGATAAGCCACTCTAAACCTCTCACAAAACGTGTGTCAGCGTCAGGCCTACAATATAACTTATGGTTTTAATACACATCATCCTGATCAATAAAGCTTGTTAGAACATTTTGTGTTGACTATTGGCTCATATCTCTTCAACAAAGAAACAATATTTTGCTTGTTCTGCTACAGCCCTTTCAGTAGCACTGAACTCTTAGCCTGGGACATTAAGCACTGAACTCAAAGCTGGGACATTAAGCAGGAAAAGTCTGAGGAAATTTGCCATACTTTTGTGACAATTAAAGACAGTTCTTCCAGCAACTGACTCTTTAGGATTTTGAATGTCCCCTACCTAGCTTATCATCTTGCTGGAAACAGCCAAGAAGGTTTAAATTCAGTCTAAAGGATAATTATTGGCTACAACAAACTGGTTTTAGGAGGGCTAGGAAAAATGTCTTTTGGGAGACATTTCCCATTCCCTGCTGAGTTGAAGCTGATCTAAAGCATATGTAAATAGCAGTACAGTGTCATCTGAACTGAAATCCTTTAAGGTACAAACACTTGGGGACAAAAATGAGGTAGTGTTTTAACAGAGTTACACTAGCTATAATGTAGTGAATATAGGATGAGAATTTGACCTACCTTTCATGCGGGAAGAAAAGAAAAAATACACATAGAAAATCTGAAGAATTTTCTAAATTATTCTGTAATTTCATTTTTCAGTTTTGATTGACAAGACTAGGTTTTAAAATATTCAGTTCAAGTCTCTGCTCTGCCATGGTTGCAAATTCTCTCTGTTTTCCTTCTTTCTTTTCAGATGGAGGATAAAATAATGCTGTTTCCCTGACTAAGAGTTCGAAAGACTGAAATGATTCAGAGGCACTTGAGTAACAGACTGTAGGAGACGGTGTGGGAGTCCTGAAGCAGTGATAACTCCCCTGCAGAGATCTCTACTGTCAAAATAAGGCATTACACACCTTCAACATTTGAAAATCATCTTTAACTCAGTAGCAAAACAATATAGAAAAAACCAGGATATTATTAAAATAATACTCCACTGTTTAAAGGTGTGACAAGGAAAGAACAGAATAAATACTGCTCCTCTTTTATGAGATGTCTTAATTAACACTCACCAAATCAAGTAATTTGCCCTCAGACATGCTTCAAGCAAGCTGCAAGGGCCAGAACAGAAGCCAACCCTCTTGCATATGATTTGTTTTACAGACCTGAATGCTCTAATAGTAGTAAGGCCTTCTGCTGTTTCTGAGAAGTGACAGAGTAAAGGTAGCTGGGTGCTATCATCAAGTTCTTGGAGGTCTCTGGAAGTAAGAGAAGCAAAAGGCAGCCATTAGATTATAAACATCTCTGCTCGTAGATATCCTACTGCATAACGAATAACAATATACATTTTATTGCATGCAGTCTTTTCAGGACCATATAGACTGCTATTTCTACATGAAAAGGAACCTAACATTTCTCTTTTGATATTAAAATCTTCTGAATCAGAGAAAAGTCTCATTTCCAAGACATCTCTAGGTTTTGGTCACAGCTATGCATAACAAGGGCCTCTTCTATAACCCCTTAAACTCTCAATTAAAATCCTGCTATAGTGGCATACAGTATCAAATAGTTCAGGAAAAATAACTGCCCCACGATGCTGAGTGTTACATATACAGAAGTGAATTTGCTGCTTGTATTTTGATGATAAATGCATTCTATTTCAAATTTATGATGGAAAATACACAGCAGTTTTTGAAAGATGTAATGGAAAATATAACAAGCAGTCAAAGTGCTGCAAGAAATAGTATAAATATTTGCATTTCTAAAAATCAGTGAAGCTCATATGCCTTGATAGTAGTACAACATACAAGCATGTTATAAATACTTGTTCAGTCTATTTCTTCATTAAACATTTCATGAGTAACTTTTCTAGAAACAAGCATTGCATTCATCCTTTATTTCTACTGTAAAGTAAAAGAAGGCAACTCAATCTTGGGGGCTTCACAACTCATTAAAATTAAATAAATTTTTTAAATACTTGCTGACACAGATTTTCCTAGAAAATTGTAATGGAATAAAAGGAATGAAGTAATTATGGGCTTGCATAGCATAAGCAATTGGAGAGCTAGTGGATATATCTGTGTGTGTGCTGATCTACAGGAGTGACTGATCTCTAGCTGGCTCACACAGTATGAAAAAGCAGGCATCAGTACAGATTAGGGGTCGACCTGCTGGAAAGCAGCTTCACGGAGAGGGATCTGGGAGTCCTGGTTGTTACCAAGTTAACCATGAGGCAGCAGTGCTCTCATGGCCAAGAAGGCCAATGGCATCCTGGCTGCATCAGGAGGATGTTGCCAGCAGGTTGAGGGAGGGGATCCTGCCCCTCTCCTCAGCTCTCGTGAGGCCGCACCTGGAATATTGTGTGCAGTTCTGGGCTCCCCAGTATAAGAGGGATGTGGAGCTTCGAGAGAGTCCAGCGGAGAGTGACAAAGATGATTAAGGGACTGGAACATCTCTTGTATGAGGAGAGACTGAGTTGGGCCTGTTTAGCTTGGAGAAGAGAAGGCTGAAAGGGGGTCTGATTAACATGTATATGAAGGGAGAATGTAGGGAGGAAGCAGCCAAGTTCTTCTCACTGGTGACCAGTGACAGGATAAGGGGTGATGTGTATAAATTGAAACACAGGCAGTTCCATCTCCACATGAGGAGGAATTTCTTTCCTTTGAGGGTGACAGAGTACCAGAACAGGCTGCCCAGGGAGGCTGTGGAGTCTCCTTCTCTGGAGGTCTTCTAAACTCGCCTGGATGCCACTCTGTACCCTGTGCTCTGGGTGTCGCTGCTGGAGCAGGGGGTTGGACTAGATGATCTCTAGAGGTACCTTCCAACCTTAACCATTCTGTGACTCTGTGAAATGGATGGAGGCTTTATTTACTCCACATGTAAAATCAGAGAGAAACCCTAATGGCTCCCTGAGGTGTAATACATGAGATTTTGGCTATTCTTATGTATTTTTTAGATAGACATTTAAGCAGTTTATACTGATATATGTAGCAAGGCAGGATGACACTCAGAAGGTTATAATGGAGTCAGGAATGCAAACAGGTCTCTCAACGCTTCATTCCTTTCTGAGACTGCTGTAGTGCCAGGTACAGCATTGGTTTGGAGAACTAATGGGGAAAGTACAAGGTTCCTGGAAAATATATACAAATTACTTCAAAATAAAACTTTTTTTTTGAAAATTCAGATTTCAGAGTTTAATCTTCTTGGAAATTCTAGGGAAAGATGCAAAACAGTAGGCTAGTGTGAAACCAAATTACTCACATGTTACTCTATGCTCTATTTCATCTATTGATTTAAAAGATCTTTCTGTGCTTTCTAGAAAAAAGCATGGTCTATATGTCTTCTTGTACTGGAATATCCAGCTGGAAAATCAGTGCGTCTCTTACATGGATTCTACAAAACATTAGTTAATATTTTATCACATACCAACTGCAAAAATGGGACCTGCACAGACAATTGTAAATGATAGAAATGATAGTAGGTTATTTGGGTCTCCATACTTCCTGTCAGCAGGCACCTTGATGGGTATTTCTAAGTATCAAGAAGTGGAGTATAACTAACCAGATCTCTGGATGATTAGAAAAATGAGACATGATTGATTACCTTTACAAAAAAAACAAAAGGAAAGAAAGAAAGAAAGAAAGAAAGAAAGAAAGAAAGAAAGAAAGAAAGAAAGAAAGAAAGAAAGAAAGAAA
>JAUBOD010001117.1:118693-142224 GCA_032353885.1 Nothura maculosa | reverse complement strand
GAAAGAAAGAAAGAAAGAAAGAAAGAAAGAAAGAAAGAAAGAAAGAAAGAAAGAAAGAAAGAAAGAAAGAAAGAGTAAACTTTTTTTCCTGGAATGCTTTACTAAATTCTATATTGGATTTAGCACTGAAAGACATAATGCTAAGAAATCATGACACTGCTTTCCTGGAGAGAAAAAGAAAGGAATCTTTACAAATCAGCCAAACCATTTTGAATACGAAATGTTGCTCTATAGTGGAAATGAGTGTCTGTGGATTTTTTTTCATTATCATGAGGAAAAAGCTGTGATTGATGTTAATCCAGGAAGTTATTTTCCATTCTTGACCTTTTTGACCTCAAGAGGCCTTGGCCAGATCTTAGTTGGGTCAGCTGGCTAACAAACTTTGTGCTCACCATTCTTGGGAACAAACAGTATAAGACAGTGATGTGGCTAGCATCACATCCACAACACCACAGCTAAGGTCAGGTCCAACATACGGCTCAAACACATGCCTTTGGATTGAAAGGATACCATGGTCCCCTTTTCCCTTTGACTATTTTCAGTTCCATCCAATTGTAAGCTAGTTCATATTCCATCAAAATCTTTACATACAAATTATTAAAAGACATCTTCAGAACAGGTTTTTAAATACATACTTGGACGCAACTCTGAAATATTTCTGTATAAAATAAAAAGCTATCCCAAGAGGCACGAGGGCAACAAGGAACCATGGAGTGGCATATGAGATCATTCCAATGGCTGACAGGCACAGTAAGGTGGACCGTGTAAGTGACTCCAGGGTAGGAGGAATATGCTAGATCAAAAGAAGAAAACGCATAAGAGAAAAATTACAGATAGTACCACAATATGCCTTTCCCTATAGAGCCATACGGATAGTGGAACAATCATCACTGTCTGCTAACTGACATCGCCCTTATACCAAGAGCCTCTCTGTTCCTATTGGTCAACCATGGTAGCATGCAGAGTTTAAAAATGAGTCATTAGGATTTTCTAGAGGTCAGGGTTTCAGAGATCATGGGGTTGTAGGAACCATTTTCATCTTGTTTAAAAACACAGGCAAGAAAGAGATATTGTTCCTGATATACCAAATATTTACAGAAATAGCTTGCACTCTCTCAGAGCTTTGCAATTTTTCTTCTGTGTTCCCACCACCCTTACATTTAGGATTATTGCTCATCCAAACATTCTGATTTACAGGCATAGCAGCATCCCTTTCACTCCTGAATCCTCTAAAATTTTATGTGCTACAGCCAGGAACGGTTGTCTAATAATTTCATGTGTACTCCATATGCTAAAAGTTGTTACATTTTACCCTATATATTTATGATTTGAGTAAGAAATCCTGTGTTTTGCTAACCCAAACTTCAGGCACAAGCAACCGGTACCAGTCTGGTTGTGAAGAGATACGTTTAATTTCTATTTGCATTTGTCTTTTTCTATTATCATGCCCAGAACTGTTTTTTATTCACTATGCCTTTAGCTACTGAACACTTGTAATACATCATCTATTTGGTAGCTAGGTGACATTACAGAACCAAGATGTTCTAAAAAAGAATATGTTGATATGTCTACCTGATCAATGATATTTGTATCAGCAGAGAAGCGATTCAGAATTAGCCCCAAAGGAGTTGTATCGAAGAACCTATCAAACAAAGTAAAAGCAAAAAGCAAAAGTTAACTGACAAGACGTTCCTTTTTGTTTCTTTGTTTGTTTGTTTGTTTGTTTTTTACAAATCACGGCCAGATAGAACACATGTTTGTGTCCAGCCATTTTACACCAGATATACACCAGATATACGCCAGATGATAATGTCTGCCTTTGGATTATCCAAATGTTTCTCTTAACTTTTTTTTTTCCCACTAACTTTTAAGCCTCCACTTCCAAAGAATCTGTGATTTTGTTCTTCATTCTTTCATTCATGATCTGGCTCCTTTAGGAATTAAAATCCATCCTGCAGGTCACCTTCTGTCCCTCTCTTCTGTTCAATGTCCTGCATAGGACAGGGCATTGTGACTCAGTCATTTCATGAAAGAACCATGATAACTGTACTCAGTTTGCAGGGACCCTGTTGCCAATCCCTTCCTACTCACATCGTTCTACTGCAGGCCCATTGCTCAGCCTTGCCCACCTTCAACTAGGCCTGCACTCAAAACCTTCCTCGACTCTCAAGTTCTGAGGGTTGCTAGCTGTCTAAATGGTAACCAACAATAGATACTTTCCTTTCAACCTCTCATTAAAAAGTGCTCAGAATTTCAAATGTTCCAGTACAAAAACATTTTTCCCTTGATCACTTTATTTTCACTTTTGGAGGATTTGAAGGAAAAAGGACAAAGAAAAGGATTTTTAACAGAAGCATCATCCCTTGTAATGAGCAGCAATTTCCAATCAAGTAGCTTTTCAGGACAAATATTTTATTTTGCTGTACCTGATTGGTCCAAGGATAATCTTGTTGAGTAGATTATGGTGTAGATTCTTGGCTGCCGTGAGGCCCATCCACTCCACAGTCAGAGATGTGATGAGGCAAAGGACAATTCCAGCTCCAGAAAGCATGCTGAACACAGCAACATGATAGGTCTAATAAAATGACACATGCATCAATCCTAGAAATAAATATGCTGTTTTTCTTCCTACTATGAAGACCTCAATCCACTGCTCTTCAAAATTAGTATCTGACATTAATCATCTGGTATGTCAGAATGCATATACTACATGGTTATGTTAACACAATCTTTGGCAAATAAAAAACCTGTCCTCCAGTTCATCAAATTCACATAATTAGAATGTTTCTATGTTCAAGATCTCTCAAGCTTCTGAAGAGCATCCTTCAAGACCTGGAAGTGCAAGTACTTTGAAATACGAAGACAGACTGACTAGACAAGCATGTAAATAAGTATATAAATATGCAAACTGTTAGTTGAGAATTTCAGCAACCAGAGTTACCTCTCAAGCATTTAGTCATTTGAGAGACCTTGGAAAGTTCTACTCCATCAAGTCCAAGTGCCCCAAAAATTCACAGAGCAAATCCTAAACTAATCTGGCAGGACTAAAACAAACACAAGCCTTCTGAAAGTTTACAAGTGAATTCTGGTGAGACATTTGTATATAAGTCAAATCTACAGCAATAAGCAGATCCTATTTAAGTAGTTTTTATCTGGTAAGACTTTGCTGGATATCCAGCACTTAGGAAAATGGGATCATTCACTGAGTTATTAAAAAACACAGATGGAAAAGTTTAGCTTAAGTCTTCTGCCTTTGAAAATACATCAATCATTTTTTAAATCTGAAATATACTTTTTCAGTTTTGTATATTTGAAAAAGTTGAGAAAAAGAATTACTCTGTATTTTAATAATTTAAATAATTTGTTATAATTAAATGATCTGGCTACATTTATCTGTCTTTCTAGCATTTATATGAACAACAAATAATTATTTAAGAACACTTTTTTTCAAGCAAAGTCCAAGATCTCACCTTCTTTGTGCTTCTAGCATCATCCATGTTCCTGGGTTCATTTGCATTGTCCGTGGATGTCCACGTAGCTAGCCAATAATCTATGGCTACTATAACTGAGTGTTTTAACAACTTGGAGAAAATCATCAGAAACAGCAAGAAGAACCCTCCAGATGTTAGATATCTCCAGCAGGTTTTCCATGGCATCTTTGTCCTGAGTCTCAAGACAGTTGACATATTGTCATCTTCATCTTCTTCCTCTTCTTCCTCTGTGACTCAGATATTTGCTCAAATTAGTCTGGATTTAGAACTTCATAAAGAGTTATTACTGGTATTACTGGATTTGACTGAGTATTTTATTGTTGTTTTGAATTGTTCTTTTTAGTGGAATTTTTCTGGCAAATTCATCATTTTAAAACAGCAAACACTTCACACTTCACACTTCAGGCATATTTTCATAAGACTTTCCTCATGCTTTCTGAGCATCTCTTAAAAACTCTCAATCTTCAAATAGACATAGTTTTGTTAACAATATATTTTTGTAAGTCAAGTCTTTGGTTTTAATTGCATTTATGTTAGATACTAGGCCTGGAAATTCCAAAACCTTTCCCCAATTTTTCAGCTTCTTTTATTATATAGTCAACAAAGCACATGGGGTTACATGGAAAGATGTAGAATGTTCTTCCAGGCTTTCCATCCAGAGGCTCTGTCATCTGCTGCATAAAAGAACTTCACTTAAACTTTATTTACAGGCAGTAAAATTTTACCTATATGAAGGCGCTTAGACACTAGATTGAGATTTCTTCCAGACTTACCTTTGATTACATGATACTCTTTCACATCATACTGAAATACAACATAGTGGTAGACTTTTGCTCTGTAAGATGAGTATTTCCTATATGCATACACATTACCTTTTAAAGATTGCTCTTTTTTTTTCAAATAATAACACCTCACAGCCTTGCCTCAAGTACATGCTTGAGGAAGGCAAATATTGACCTGCTTTTACTAGACAGTCTTAAAATCACAGTACCTGAGACAATTTTCTGATTCTGAACACTAAAAATCAATCAGTAGGGCAGTTCCTGAAGTTGAAATTACATACATGTTGGGATGCAGATAAAATGTAGTAAATATGGGTGACTAGAATGTAATGTCAGATTATTCTTCATCTATGAAGTTAGAGATATGTATTTTATAGTCGTACAATGTCTGTATTTTGCAGGCATTCTATCAACTATAGGGTGACTTTACATGTTAACAGAGTAAATGAAGAGATACCTTCATCTTCATCTTCTAGTTGTGCTTTGGATTCTCTGGGGTACATTGCCCTTCTAAGAGTTTTTCTCTCCAAAGTAGTCTGGTCAGCTTCCATATCCTGTAATAAGAAAATCTTCTCATGAATTTGAGAATTTAACTGTCTTACACTGCCATAGCACCAAAAGTAACTTCAAAGAGAGTTTATTTTGATCATTTATTTAACTGAAAGAAAAAACACCATATTTTAGGATTTATCTTTCAGAAAATTCATTGACTTAGTGCCACTTTGTGATCCTTATACCCTCTCTCCTTCCTTTATTTTATCATTCCTTCTCTTCTGGAATCAGAGAATCAGAAAATCATTATGGTTGGAAAAGACCTTCAAGATCATCGAGTCCAACTGTAAACCATTCAGCACAAAGATAATATGGCTTTCTGAAAATAGGTTTATGAGAAACTTTAGAAAGCCACTTAGTTTACTTCTTGCTAAAGGATCAGCTATGTACAGCTATGTACAGCTATGTATCAGTTTATGTTCATCATCCCAAAAGGATGTCTGTTGAATGTGCTCTTAAAGACCTCCCATGATAGATAAATCACATGCTTCCTAGACAATCCATTCCATTTCTCAAAGCTCCTTACAGTTCACAAGATCTTCCTTAAAGTGCAGGTAAAAACTTGCTTGCTGCCATGTTTTGATTTTTTAAATTAATCGAAGAAAAAATCCTTCCAGAAAGCATATCCTTGCAGAAATGTTCCTACTTACCTTTTCCAATTCTTGATCTTGGCGATTCATCAGAGTTTTCCAGTGTTCATAAAGCTCAGTATCTTTGGTTTGGATATCTTTCAATGTCCCTTCCCTAAGCACCATTCCATCCTTCATGGCAATGATCTAAGAGAGAAAGTATTCAACGAATCTACTCAGTGATATGACCATAATCACTGACCTGAAGCTGCAAGACATATCTCAGAATTGGTGAGATTATCATTATGCAAATATCTGTTTGTTGTATTAATAAATATTTATCAGAACTGTTAAAGTTTTGATATGTATTTTCATAGACAGAAATTTCTACAGCTGTTCTTATCTGTACTCAAATTTACTTGTAAAAAACATGGAGAATATATTATAAGTAATAATCATATTTGCCATTAAATCAGAATACTTCTGTGGCTTTCAATCAATAAAATGGTTCAAAAAAGGTGAAAGTAAAATTGTTCCTTTTGCTAAAAAATGCATGCTGTATAATGTTATAGAATCGGGAAGAAGAAACTCAATTACGGCTAAAAACAGTGATCTCATCACATGTTTCATTGCTTCAACTGTATGTCCACTATTAGCAAATCTGCATCATGATGTCTTCTCTCTTACCCAGTCAGCGTGTGGTAGATATTGTAGCTTATGTGTCACCAGAACAAGGGTCCTTTTGTCTTCTTGGAGAAACTTCAAAATACCTTCCTGCATTAAGTGATCGCTTAAGTGAATATCGAGTGCAGAGAATGGGTCATCCTGAAATAAAAAATAAAAATGAATCAAAATGGATTTGTTTTTTTCTTTCAAGAGTTTTCTAAAAACTGGAAACCACTGCCATTGATAATATTTCAGCACTCTCTAATGACTAAGACCTAGTCAGAGGGCTAAACTATGAAACTATGAACTAGGATCCATTACTCTTTGATTCATAATAATGACAGTTCAGTTTTGGGTCCAGATCTGTGCAGTGCTGGTGCACTGACAGTATGGGGTAAATTTGATCAGGAAGACTGGATCTGAAATTTCTCATTCAAAATGGAAAATGCTGTGATGAAAGCCAAATTTTTGCATAATCTTGACGAGAATCTAACATAGATGAGATGAACAGAGGCAGGTGTTAGTTTCCTGCAAAAAAAGACTGCAGAAGTGCTTGATATTTCACTTTGGGTGACTATGATTAGCAATAAGACAGTATTGGGACTTAAATTCTTGACTTCTCCTGGAGTCTTTCAGCAAGGAAGTTAACATGGCAGTATTGAGCATTTGATCGATGAATGTTCAGCCTGTTCATTCCCTAGAATTAGTTGCGTTGTGATGCTTTACCTTATCAAAAATCCTGTTTAAGAGAAGCATGAGGATACTAGGTCATTACTGCAAGTGAGTGCAAATTAAACAATCTGTCACAATCATATTGTTAATCTCTGTAAAAAATCCATGCTTCATCAGTCTCTCAGTACGCTTTGGTACTGTTTCTGGTAGCTGTTTATTCCCTTTCTCTGTGATTCAGATTGAGAGTTAAATGCAAATCCCTATAGGAAAGCTAAATATAAGGAATGACAGTTTTATTACTAACTTTCCATGCTATATATGAGAACAAATAATCTTACCAAGAAGACAATGTTGGTATTCTGATAGAGTGCTCGAGCTACGCAGATTCTCTGTCGTTGGCCACCACTTAAATTAATCCCCTAATGAATATAATGGATCAGAAATACGCATATTTGAATAAACATTATGATAGAACATGAGAAATGTGGTATTTTGTGATTATACAGAGTTCTGATGAAAAGCAAAAGCTTGAGTAAAGTGCTAATTCTGTTGATAAATAAGTGTATAAATGAAAAGAGCCTGGGAATAAGACTTTGCATGTTTGAGGTCAATGTCAAATAGCCATATTTTCTTTCAGGACACAACATTTACTACAGTACTTATAGCAGAAACTCCTTGCCATATAACATTCTGTAGTCTACTGCAGGTATGGATTTTCTACAGTTTTATGGTGAAATAGTAATTCCTTGAGTCTCTTTGTTTTTTACGTGATAAAACCCAAAAATGTTGGAGAAAAACTAACATAGAAGGCATAGGGGAAAAATCTGATTTCTGAAACAAAATTTATTATTTAGATTTACCTCTGGCCTGAGCTCTCCAGATTAAAGGTCACATACTAATATTATATACTGTCATAATATCTTAATGTCATGACTATCCAGAATAGCAATTAAAATAGAGTAACTGCCATATGTCCTGGTGAATTATTATTTTTTAATGAGGCTGGGATCCCAATACAGTCTAGATGAGTGAAGACAGAGAAAATCTTCTCAATACATAGGCTAAGCAGACATAAAAGCCATCATATTATTTACCCTTTCTCCAATTTCTGTCTGGTCACCAAATGGAAGTAAGTCGATGTCAGGTTGCAGAGAGCATGCATCTGTAACAGCTTTGTACCTGTAAAAACCACAGTCATTGCAATTATTTAACCAATGATTTTCTTTGCTAGCACAAAAAAACTCCAGCTCAAATTCACTCCTAAATTATTGTGGTTCTATGATGGCCAGATAACTGCAAAAATGAGCTGACCAAACATCATAATAAAATGACATCTTTAGTAGAGAATTACTGGTAAGTCTATTATTGATCTACATTATTGGTAAGTCTACTTATGGATGTGATGACTTAACCTAGCGAATTCATACCTCCCTGCCATAAAACTATTTTGTTGGACTCTGGAGTATTTAAAGCCATTTTAAAATCAGTTTTTATTCTTCCCCTTTTTAGTGCCTCTTCATTTAATTCAGTGTGATGTTACAGGACAAAGAGTTCTTACAGTACTTCTAATGTTGCCAGAATCAGGAAACCATTTACAGGAACTCCAAATCTCATAGGACATTTCTAACTCTGTGGGGTATCTTGGATGATATGCTAACTGGCAGCTGGAATCAGACTGTGTGAGTGGTGTAATCAGCCTTTCTACTTTGATATGAGGGAAGTTTGGCTGATTTGCACTAGGTAAGAATTTCATCCCTTGAAATTTTATGGGTTTATCTGGACTGTGAGACATTCAATCATTGCTAATACTTATTGGGCAGGAATTCTGCCATGGATCTTAGCAAAGCACAAACTGAGAGGAATAGAATGTATATTTTCATGACTTTAAAAAAAGTTAGAGTTCTTTCTGAAAACTTTAGCAATCTGTTTTCCTTGAACCAAATTACTCTTTCCACTGCATGTGTTAGCTGACCTTTTAGAAGGACCCAAGTGCTTAAGGACAAGTGCAGGTTAGGTAAAATAGAAGCTCCACACCTCAGCTATCACAGGCCTTTTTTCTGTATATTCAAAGGAAGAATTAAGGTTATTTTCTTAAGGTATTCCATTTTAACATATAAAGTGGCGTCTCCAGTATCTTGATCACAGTAGTATTAGGACATAAACTCAATGGAAACTGTCTAGTATCTCTACTTCTAGAGTCCTCTGGCAAACTCAGGCTCCACAAAGCAAAATTAACCATATCTGTCATCTCCAAGGATGAGATTCATCACACCTAACTTTAGCTGCTTGAAAAACATACATATCCAAACCAGAGAGAGAGAGACACTGCCAATGTTTGATTTCTCACACATGTTCTAGACACTGATCATGCTCAGAGAGGAAGCTCTTGAAGAACACCTTAAAGGAGAAATTTGCCTTTGAAAAGACTGAAGTTAGGTGATCAATATCCACCCCAGTTGTAATATGTATCTTGATATTTTTCTGAGTCTGCAAACTTCCTTTTTCTGACACTGCAATTGGGTTGGTAGTTACCTCTGCTTGTTAAATGGGCTCCCAAAGATAATGTTTTCCTCCACCGTCGCATTCAGTAGCCACGGCTTCTGAGCTGCATAAGCCACTGAGTATCTGTTCCTACTAGAGATAGGCAGATAAAAAACATGAGTTGAAAAGCAAAGCATCCCCATGAAACGTCTGAGAAGGAGGGTAGCAATTAGTGTTCATAAAAGAAAAGATAAACACATAGGCAAAGCAATGGTTACGAAAGTGGAGATAAGAACTTTAAAATGAGATGTTTTATTAGAACAGCACCCACTCTCTCCCCTAATGGCAAATGCTATATTATAAGTTGTTTTTACTATAAATATCTGGTATACACCTACCTCAATTTCATATTTACAAGTTCAATGCAGAAGTGATGTATGAGTAGTCAAAATGATGAAATTGACAGAGAAGTTATTAATTTAATTCATTGTGCTCTCAAATTTTAGATTATTTTACAATTTTATATGGCTGTTCACCTGAAATACTTTTCAGACAAATTATTAAATTAATTAATTGAGCTCTGAAATTTTAGATTGTGGCTGTTCATCTGAAATACTTTTTCTGAGTGTATGATTTTTATTTTAAGTCTAGTAGATCCTCAATGGGCTGACATGATATTAGGAAAAAAGGACAGTTCAATACATATTTGGAAGGAATCATTGCAGTCTGCCAATTAATTGTTAGATAAATTTTAAATGTTAGATAAATTTTAAAATAATTTAAATATGTTAAAATACCTAATAAAATGTGTACTTGGGGCCTGATTATTTTTTTCTTCTGGTTGATTTGCCTGTGTACTGTGGCAAAGAAGACCATACAGTCTCAGAAATTTTATGAGATGCCTGAGATTTGTAAGGAAGCTGGGGAAAACTGACAATGACTTGTACATCTGAATGGTAATACTCCTTCTTAGTCTCTTTGTTTACATTGTGTCAGACCAAAGCATTGAATGGTTTTGCCTGTAAGAATCTAGGGCTCACTATTAAGAGAGAGGGCACTTGGTATGAGAAATAGCTGGTTAGAAGCACAGTAGCATCCTCAAAATTCTTTGCAGTTTTAGCAGTTCGATATATGCTAGTATGGAAATATGTCCTCGGGATTATCAGCTTTCAATTAGTAATGTGGCTCCCAACCACAGCTCTGTGTGCCACTACTTGTCTGCCATTGATGAAGCAGTTTTAGTCTGGTTTGCCCTTCTTTCAAAACTGCAGCCCCTTTCAAAAAAAGCCTGGGCTAGCATCACTAGCTGGCTTCAGCTGGAGCACATCTAGCTCCCTTCGTACGTTGTTGTCCACCTTGCTCTGGTGCACAGCTGGAAGCCGGAATAGCACAAAACCCGGAGCTGACCAGAAAAAATGCAAACCAATATACATAGGTAGTGATGTCTCAGAGGCACGTAAAACTCCCAGGGTGGTCATATAGGAGCTGGGAGCACTTCATATCTTTTGGCCAAGACTTGGGTTTTTCTAAGATGTTGCACTTTTTAAATTGAGGTAGTGGTACAATGGCTAGAAAAGATTGGGACCCACTGGATTTAATACGACTTGTCAGCTAATCCTATAGTAAATTATTGGCATAAGAAAACAGACATGGCTGAAAAGTACACAGGTGAAGGTTCAAGGAGATTCGGAAGAAACGAATGTATTCAAATACACTAAAAACAAAATAATACCTTCTGGAGGCTTCAAAAGAAGGTTCAGTTTCATTTACACTGTAAGTTATGGTAAATGACATTTAGTAAGCTGGAAATATAGAAAATAACATTTTGTACTAGTTTGATATTTCAGAAAACTGGATATTTAGGGAAATATAATTTTAATAACTCCTTTTTTATTCTTAATGAGAAACTACATCTAGATAGCAGCATATAACATTTTTAATTTCATCAATTTCATATCTATAGTGTGTAGCTGTTGAACAGACAAATTACAGTGATGCTAGAAAATGTCCTTAAAAAGAAAAGTATGCTATAATATCTATTTTAAAATGAGTTATTAATATAACCTGGATATATAAAAGGTTGTTATAAAGGCCTGCAAAAGTTAACAGCTATTCTAGTTTCCAGTTTCTCTCGGAGTTAGGAGAATCTTTATAGACATCTTTTGTATAACAGATAACACATTTTTAGTTGTGAATCAGAACAGGATTTGAATGCAGTAAAATGAATCTGTATCAAGATAGCTAGGACACTACAACACGTAGGCTTTTCCAATCAGTCCACACTTCTTAAGGAATGTATTCATGAGATACATTTTCAAGAACATGCAATGGCAGTATGAATGATTTTGCAGCTTTTTCTTGTTATTAACTGTCATGCCTACAGTGTTGAGGACATGGATTGCTAGTCCCAGGAGGTATGGGATAGTGATGATGTCCACTGCCAAGAATGAAGACACATCACTGCAAATTGCAATAATCTTAAAAAAAAAAACAACCTATAACTTGCAATACCTAAAACTGGGAGGTTATGCCAGGTAAATGGAAGCAGACATTAAATAGGACAACAACCAAAAAAAAGATATTAATAATACGTTATTTGCCTAGCTTCAAAAAAAATAGACCTTCCTCTCCCAAGCCTATGAATACTCCAGATGAAGTATTTTACTGCAGACACAGAAGTGCCTGCTTGCCTGCTGGGATATCCAACAACAGCAGCCGCACTCTGACATAGAGCATCCAACCCTGGCAAAGGGCAGAATCATTCTAATAACAAAGCTCTTGTACTGCGGGATTCATGTATTTAACATCTTCCCAGAACTTGGACATGCTGCTCTATGTGCTTAGACCAACTCTCTTGATAATTCTTGTCTCTTGAGAGGCACTATCAGTGTGATTTTGGAGCACCAATAGTCAGACAAGATACTATAATGTAAGAGGTGATTAAGTACTGTTGATTCTCTCACAAAGGTCAGAGCGCCACAGATTAAGACTCAGATATTACTTTGCAAAAGTTGGATCTTTATTCAGCAGAAGCTTCCATTCTTCTGTATAATGAAAAAAAGTTAGAAGAAAACAAAACATGAGGTCTAATGAAGAGAAACAGTCAAGTCAAAGAAACAAACCAACAAAAAAGGAACAGAAGAAAATCTAAATTTCTGCTATTGCAAAACAACAAACTTTTATTACATAGTGCATTTTAATAGTAGGAGAGAAAATAGATAATGCTCTTAAGGATATGTTGGCAGTGCCTGTTTGTACTCTTTCACAAAAACTGGGCATAAGTCTTACAAGATCCCTTTTAATTCTTTACCAGAATTACCATGCTTTCCATTATAACCAAATAGTTTAATTGAAAGAACAAGGACTAATTTTAGGATCCTAATTTCTCAAACTCTTCCTCTTTGGTTAGATATTTCATTGCACGCGTAACTTTACAACCATGCTTTAATTCTCCTGAATTCAGAGGTCTGTGAGAACCTATGTTCATGAATAATCTCATAAATAAACACATTTAAGATCTTTGCTGAGCTGAAGCCTTCACAAATAAGGAGATTAAGTTTTTGATCTTATACTTCATTACCCAATTCAAAAAAAGTGACGCAATTGCAGAGCATGGGAGTGGGCTGAAACTGAAGTTCCTGAGATTTCCATAAAGAGACTTTTATTGGCACAGTGGGATTAGCAATCTTAACTTTAATTTCCGTATTAAAATGTAATTATCTATATTAATTTTTATTCTATATCATAATATATACATATTCCACAAAATAGGGCATGGGGTGCTCAATTCTAAAATGTCAGAAAAGAACAAACTGATCAGATTGATGAGTTACATTCATGTGATTTTTGACTACCCAGGCTGTTAGAAATATACCAAAATATAGAAATATATCAAAGTTTTAAGCAAAAGGTTTTTTTTAAAAGAAGGCTTAGCTGAAGGTTGGGCAACTTGTATGCTAACTCTGGACCTTTTAAAATAGGCTAATGCATCTCTAAATAGACCCGGAACCCCTTAGCCTGCAAAATGAATATGGTGGAAAACAAAGGGATACAAAATTTCTAGGATAGCACCATAACAGTGGGACAGACCATTTACTTTTCTAATATAGCCAAGAGATTTCCAAGGATCAAGCACCCACTATACCCTACAGTTTGGACCAATTTATCTTGTTCTATCTTCCAGTCATTGCAATGAGCCAGAGCCACCACAACAGGACTAGGAGCTATGCAGACTTTAGCTGTTCACATTTATCCAGCCAATGACTTATCTCTCTATGGATAATGTCCTTTGTGTTCTATAAACTACTGTGGTTGCAACCTTTGATAAGTAGCTGCTCTTTCATTTTTTGAGTGCGGAACAATCCATTTGTGAGGATTAAACTCCTAATTCCTGCATTGCTCATATTCTTAATTTGGCACACACTGAGCTTTCTGCACACAGGCACGTTCAATAGATAAAAGATGTATATCATCTGAAGATGGTTCTGACTGTATAATGCAGTGTGGATGTGAGGAATACATGTCTCTTCATTCCTCACATCTGTCTCTAGATAGATATAACCATGTTTGTAGCTCAAATCCTTTCTGAGCGTGTCACAAAAGGCTAAGCTGAATCACTGAGTCTGCATAGTCTCTCAATTCCTGTGAGTGTATAAGAAGTCCCTCTAGTCCATTCTTCACTGGGAAAATAAAAAATCAATTTCTTCTCTAAGGCTTATTATTTATCAGAGACATGTCTCATTTAACTAGGAAAACATGAAAACTGCCCTGTAAGAGTTGTCCTGGCCAAGATCTTACAGAAAGAAGCACTAACACACTTTCTTTCCTTAATACAGTGACCTAGTGACAATCCTGGAACAACAGCAGCAATAGCATACCAAGGCTCCACAATAGGCTTTCAGAAAGATTTATGACAGGTTTGCTGCAATATAAATCAGACAGAAGTCTGATCCATCTGACTTTGTTGGGGAATTCACCTAGTCTGCGTTTAATCCCTGGATCAGTAGCAGCATTAGTCATGTATGAGGAATCATGTGGATTCAAGAGCATAAATAGGCCCTTTGCTAGGATTTTGTTGAGCACAACAGCAGCACAGCATCTATTTAGTCAAATACCTGAGGTATGCTCCTATATTCATTTCTCTGTCAGTTTGACATTATCAGTCACACATAATCATGTTTGCATTCAGCTCCAATGCAGTAGTAAATTATAGGCTGGAATGAATACAGCCACCATCGTGATACCTGAGCAGAGTTTCTTGGAGAATACAGTTTAGATAGGACAAAACATGAAAGGCTCTATGCATATTACTAATTACAGCATATACTCATAAGGCACTGGGCAAAATATGCCCTTTATTAGAAATCTTTACTTGGGAATACTATCAAATTTAGGAAATGATCCTAAGAAAACATCTGCTAATGCTCAAACTTGTCTCAATAGGAAATGATAAATGTTCAGCAAGTCCCAAATACTAGTTAAAAATATAGTATCAGCAAAGCAATGATTTCTGGTCTCTGTCTCATAATGATACTGGCTTTTTTCTCATAATTTCCCTTTAGTACAAGTTAACTTCACTTTTGAGAGATTCTCACAGTCTTTTTCAAATACGTCTTTGAAAAGTCATGAGAATAATTTTAATGCAGACTATAGTCAATCCTTGTTTTTTTTTAATTACTCAGAAAACAAAATGCCTCGTTGTGATGGCAACATTCTCATTGCATGTTTCAAAGGAATTAACTGTGCCACATGCTATTACTAGAGGTCATGTATTCTTTGTTCACCAAAGTTTAAACTTGTGGCTGACTAAAAAAAAAGTTATTCTTGCCTTGGCTCCCACTCCACCTACTACTCCAGTGAAATCATACATTTTATAATAGCAAACAGTGAAATACAGCTAGAGAACAAAAAATGCCACATGTAATTAGTACAGGAAAATAAAAAGTATCCAGCTTGCAACATTGCTGTAGGAAAAAGATGACAAAAAATTCAAGGGATGAGGCAACAAAAGACCCTCTGTCTTCCCTAGGACAGGAGGAAATGGGTACAAACAGAAACACAGGAAATTCTAGTTGAACATAAGAAAATACTTTACTGTGACAGTAGTTGTTGGAATATATTACTCAGAGAGGCTGTGGAGTCTCCATCTTAGAGATATTCAGAACCCAAGTGGACATGATCCTATGCAACCTGCTCTAGATGGCCTACTTAAACCCGATAATGGGATGTTGGACCAGATGATGAACCTCTCCAGAGGGCCCTTCCAATCCCAGCTATTTTGTTATTCAGTTATTCAAATATTCATTAAGAATGTTCATTAGCATAGTAGAGAAGCAGAACTGATCTTTAAAATCACAGACAGTCCCACCTATTATCTATATAAAGTTCTAATTCACTTGGCCTGAATTCATGTAGATTCAGAGATCTGAGCTCATTGGTAACTCTCTCCTCAAAAAGAGCATCTTCTGAGCCTTAATTCTCTTGGTATTCAGTGCCTCCCAGATGCTTTCTGTAGGTACCAGTGTGAAAAATTACATTGTTTTTTACAGGCTGAGGTTTGAGCAGATTCAGGGGTAGGGAAAAGCACTGCTCACATGTTATTGTATAACCTTTGTCTGCTAGCAGCAGCATCACTGAGTAGGAAATATAACCTTTCTTATATGTCTATGTTCCCACACATTAAAGAAGTTCTAGCCTGTCATTTCATCACAGGCATATAGTTGCAGTATAGCAGCATGGAAAACACAGAGTCTGGCTTAATAATCTAGATATCAATCCAAACCTGAGCCTTTCTGTTTCATTTGCATTTGCCAGTTATCCCATCCCTTCAAAGTTTCTTACAGAATGTTAACATTTTCATAACTTGCAAGTGTTATATGAAACATTACTAGGCAGCAAAACACTTCTGATGAAACACAACAAATGCAATTGCACTTCATTGTTTTTACCAAACTGCTATTTGGACATATTATAGAAATGCCTGTTATTGCCACATTTCCTTCTTAAAAGAAGCTATATTATAGCTGTGTATTATACACAGAATTAAGAGCTATAGAAAACATACTTGCTCCAGTGAACTTTTCCCTCCAGTGTCTGCATCTCTCCCAAAATTGCAAGGAGAAGTGAAGACTTGCCACAGCCAACTTGACCCACAATCATTGTCATCTGACCTGTAATAATAATAGTGAATAGCTTTTAAAAGAGAAACAAACAATTCAACTCAAGACCATCAGATGCAATTCTAGAGCACTTTAAATAGGTGGCTACATTTGTTATTATCCAGTGTGTTAATGATCAATATTGCACGTAATCATCTAAGAGTACATTGAGAGCATATAGGTACACACTGATATCCAGTGGAATGAGAATACCTCTATAACATATTACCATATAGTGTGTAGAAATGTATTATATTGAGAAGGTTATTTAGGATGAATTGATATAAAGCACTTGAAAGAGAAAGCAAATAGGCCTTACTGAACAGACAAACTGCATGAGGCTCAGGAAATGCTCTGTGATTACAATATTTGGACAAGGGCAATGAGTAAGGTTGAAGAATGGGAGAAGAGGTTATAATATGCCATCTGTGTCCTTGTGCACAAACGAGTAGCCACTGCCAGAAACAAAATATGGATGAAGATGAATCCTTAGTTAGAACAATCTAAAACTCTTTTTAAAAAATTGACTATAAAAATAACAATGAAATTTTGTGTAACCGTACACTGTATTTCTTCTTAGTGTTGACTTTGTTCCTACTATTTGTTTCTTTCTATTATTAATAATCATTATTATTAATTAATATTATTATTATTTGTTAATTTGTATTTTAGGTTAAGTATAAATTTCCATGACTCCTACAGCTCATGACCCTGTATATCATTTCATCCTCCATTTTTCCTTATAAATACTAAATGTTTTGTACTTTTGTGCATGCCACGACATAAAGAAATGGAATTTGCATAGTTCATGTTTAAGCTGTATGTTTACCATACCTGTTGGGATTCTGATGTTTATATTGGACAATGTAGCTAAACCACTGCCCCAGGAAAAGTATCCATTGGTCACCTGCAAAACAATTAGCATGTGTCAGATATGTAAACAAATGATGAAACAAATTAGAATATCTGACTTGGGACTTGAGTCTAAGGGTGTGAGGTATGCTCACACAAAAATAAAAGCTAGGTTAGAAAACACTGTTAAACACAGATACGTTTATGATTAGGAAATGCTCTATATACACATATAACATGCATGAAATACAAAGGGATGATCTTGAGTTAACTGATGTACCAAACTGTCTATTCTGTAGCTAAGAACAAATATACAAAACCATGGACCATGGCTTTGTTTGTACACATTTTCATTGAAGTCAACATGGCCATGATCCATTCTTCTGATAGAGAACATTTTAGGACAATATTTAGTGCAAATAATCATTTGAAATTAGCATACCTAATTCATATGAATTTTGTCAGAAAATACTATAAATGGTACAGCACATTCAATCAAATATATTCTTTATAAGTAATAAATGGTAAAAATGAATGAATAGTTTTCCTTTTCTTAATCCTTTTCTTAATCTTAATTCTTCATAGTAAAAGAGTGCATGGATGGAAAGTCTAAAAAATTTTATTAATTTCTTCATATCAGATTATTTTGTGGATTTTTTTTCCCTTCAGATTCATGAAATCTTGATCCTCAGAAGCCAGAGGATTACTATGAAGAGATGTTCTTAAGTAAATCCACTACAAAAAGCTGCTCTGAAGTAAATCTTCTCATTTCAGTTTTGGCAAAAGCACCAGTTTATTTAATGGTTTTGGGCTTGCTTTATACAAATACCTCAAGGGAGGCAGTGAGGAGGATGGGGCTGGCCTCTTTTCAGTGGTGGCCACTGGTAGAACTAGAGGAAATGGCCACAAACTGAAGCACCAAAAGGAACTTACATAAAAATTTCTTGACAGTGAGGTTGACAGAGCACTGGAACAGGTTGCCAATAGAGATTGAGGAGTCTCCTTCTCTGGAGATCTTCAAAACCCACCTGGACACAGTTTTGTGCCATGTGCTCTAGGTGATCCTGAGTGTGCAAGGGAGTTGGACTAGATGACATCTAAGGTCCCTTCCAACCTTAAGGACTCTATGATTCTGTAATTGTTTTTGCAGTGGACAATTTGCCCTTCAAAGAGCAGCAGCAATTGGGCGTTAGGTGGTACTACTGTAGTACTGAGCAAGAGAACCTGTTCCTTGTAAAGAATGAGCTGATGTTTTCAAACCACCTTGATTGCGATATCATCTATCTCCAAAGGACGTTGCCTCCTTGATGGCTGTTCATAGCTTTCCAGCTGATACCTCAAAGGTTGTCTCCTGTTGATGGCCTTGGTGTGCTGCACAGTAAAGTACAGAGGGGAGCAAAGTTGAAATTCTCAAGAAATTTGGTCACTTGGACAATCCATTCCCTTTCCTCCCACCATCCTAGGTCACAAAAAGAAATCAGTGCTTTTCAGTATGTGTTATAAGAAAGAAACACTGCTCTGAAGCGCAGTTTGCAATGTTTTAAACACCCTTAACTGAAGCACAGGAAATATCTTCATAATGTTGGTTTCCCACATGGAATCATCCCAAATTTTAGCTGTGTCATCCTCCTCATGATACCACTAGGTAACTCTACCCTACCTGAGGTAGCTCCAAACAAAGCTGTGTCACAGAAAGTGCAATGGCATGCAGAGCTACCACTTTGGTTCTTGGAAGCAGATCTGCTGTGGGAGTGAGAAGCGGATCAGATTAGCTTGGCCAGAGCACCTCACTAACGCATAAGAGTGATTATGGAGCTAGATCATTCAGGGCTCTCTGAGTATTTCTAAGTGACACTGTGTTGAGCTGAGAAAGTGTAAACTTAGTGATTCATTATAGCTGGGCTCTCTACAGTGAAGGATTTAACCTTTATAGACATTACCTTTATTTTTCCCTCTCCCCATCATCTAGATTTTGTCTGTCTTTCTGTAGGACTGGGTGAAAAATGGACAAGAGAAACAAACAAACAAAAAATACTGAAAATATATATATTTTTTCTCCTTTATTGTAATTGCTAAACCAGAATAGCAAAGAAAATGTTTCAAGTTGCCAACCTATTTAATTCAGTTCAAAATGAAATTCATTTTATGCTAATACTTTCTTTCCTTTGTTAATCTCAAATTTCAGTCACATTTCAAATGTGACTGAAACATTTTCAAATTATGCACATTTTCAAATTATGTCACATTTTCACATTTTCAAATTATGCAAATGAAATAATCAATTTGAAACAATTGAAATATCTTATAGAAACCTCAAAATAGAAAAGGCCTTTTTTAAACTCTTTCTTTTTTCAAACTTTTTCAAACCTTGATTTCTATTTTTTTCTTGTTTTTCTTCCCAGATTCCTCAAATCTCTCTCACTTTCCTAAAATGTTTAGCATTCTAGAAACAGCATTTTGGAATGAGTATCTCTTTGGCAATCTTCAGTGCTATTTGTCCCCACTGTAATTCTCGATTTCCAAGAGCAGAGATGAGTCCTACCTAAACATGTCCAACACGCCATGTTGGCAGTATATGGTACAACCTCTAATAATACACCAGCAATGTACTGTGCAATCCTCATAGCCACAGGAAATGTATGTGGAACATTTATAAAAACAGAGTAGGTTGAATCTGAAACCTACATAAATGGATTTTTGTGTTTTGAATTTTTTACAACTCCTAGCACTTCTGCCATGCCCTGGTGTGTTTAAGGACCATTTATTCAATAGAAACATACATGTTCCTACGTAGAGGATGAAAAACCTGAAAAAGGAAATATCTTCTCTAAAATCATTTACAAGTTAGAGCCAGGCAAACTCTAATACTCCTAATCCATATCTATTAGGCCTTTGGCCTTTCATTGGGTTATATGGCCTCTCTGCTTGGAAATTCACTGTCATAAAACAGAACTTACAAGTCCCGTGTGCTTCTTACAGGATTCATAAGCCACAGAGCCCTCCCCACCTCTCCAGCTGTCATCTCCAATCTCATCACTGAGGAGAAACTCATTCAGCTTCTGTACACTTTGAAAAAAAAAATAGGACAATGAGTTAAATAAACCCAGATTTCTATGGTTACTTTTCCATTGGTCTGCAGTCCAGCCAGTAGGATATGTTGGAAGGAATCCAAGGTAAGTTCATGGATTGCCTGTCACCCAGACAGCAAACGAACAATTATTTTGTGGAAGAAGGATAGACAAAAGAAAACATAATATTAGTAGCCAGAAATAAAAAGGAGAGCTAAAGTCCTGTGACTGCCATTAGAGTTCTTTCTTGGAGGTGGTTTCTGTCTTGGAAGCTGTCTCTGCTCTGCTGCACACAGTCAGGATGCAAAAGCAGGTCATTCATCTAGTTATATCCTCTGTTTTTGTATGAACTGCTTTTGTATGCAACATGTCAGAGTCTTATGAGCTACTCCAGCCCTTGCTGTCCCTTCACATTCCCCGGTCTCCCCTTGCCTCAGGGCTGCCCCACATTTCAACCCAGCCTTGGGCCATCTACCTAAGACTTCCTGGTAGAAGGCAGCAAATCCTTGCTTATGGCATTGTTTTCATAAGCCCAGGTCTGAGATGTGAAACTCATTGCATGGGAAAATGTGTTCCTAACTCAAGCCTGCAGAAGCTATATAACCAATCACTGGATGTTACAAAGTGCTTCATCTTTTTGCCCAAAATTCACAGAGCCAGTGATTAGTTCTTTGATTGAATTCTCACTTCACTCCAGGGACAGACAACATAAGCAAGTCAGAGGAAGATCGACAAGTTGAAGACAAAAGCAGGGTATGCAGAATTTCCTCTATCAGAGAAAGTTCATCAAGCAGGAATTTATCTTACTGTAGCAGATAGATAGAAAAAAAGCTTTTTTGTCTACATAAAAAGACTAGGGTCAATCATTTATTTCCTTCTGAATGAGGATTGGTCTGTCAAAAGCTTTCATGTCATCAGAACTACTCTTGAAATGGAAATGGAAATTTTGACTAAAGTATGATCACATCAAGGAACACATATTCATACACACATATTTGACTGATGATAGAGGCCACTGAGTACCCAAGTATCCATTCTTAATGTCTCTGCACTTGGGGATTATGAGGTTCATGGGAGAAAGATGATAGGAAGTGAGTTTGCCAAAGAGTGAAGTTTGCTTTAGCAAATATGGTCTTTAAATAATATTCTGAGGGGTGGCCAGCAGTACTAAGGAAAACACATATGCCAGTCATGCTAAATAGCTTCACCTACCCTCCCTGTGTTGGCTAGTGCCAAAAATCGAACTAAATGAGAGCAGCGGTGGTTGACCATACTGAGAAGGAGGAACAGTCAGGTGCTGAAACCAGAATTACAAAACTAGAGAAATTATAGAAAGAAGGAACATTTCTTTGTCTATATATCATTCAATCAAACAAAATATTTACTTAGTTTTCTCTCAGGTCTTTGCTCATTCTGAGCCCTATTTCTAATTCTACAAAGGCAGGGGGAAACAACCCTTTCTTTAGCATCTTCCCCATTGTGTTATTGAATGCAGGTGGGCAAGGGTTGGAGGAACAAAATGGATTACACTGCTTACCTTATAATAGCCTTGACTGCAAAACGAACCACAGTGGAGAGTAGAAACAATGGGGTGACCAGGATGTGAAACAGTGACAGAGATGCAAAGGCTTGTGCAGGCTGCAGAGGCTTATCGTTGGTATATGCATAAGTCACGAAAGTCTGTCATATCAGAAAAAGAGTGTGTCAGGATAAAAACTGTCTGAAAAAAGATGAGGAAAGAAAACACGCAAAACATTTTGTTCAATCAAGGTCAAGAACTATATACTATATAGTTGTATACTTAGTTAATTCCACTAAATCAAAGAGAAAAATGTCTTTGGTTAAAATAAAAAAGATTTGTTTTTTAAATTTGCCAGTTATTTCAGTGATTATGCACTTAACAAAATTCCCTTCGTAAAATTAAGGTAATTTTGTTTTGAAAGGTTTTGTAATTGATTTCAATATTTGGTTGAAACAGAATATCCAGAAAAATCAGCAGGACACTGCTAAAAGTTTTGTTTTTTTTTCACAGATGCACAACTGTCATTGTATTTCATCCAGTTGTGGAATACACCACCAGCTGAGTAATGACCTCAGAATTGTGTTTATCAAGATTTCTAACTGACCGAAACACTGTATTTCCTCCAGCCTGATGTTTGAACCTCACCAGAGGAAAGTAAAGTTTATTTTTTTCCTCTAACTTCAAGTAAAGGTTTTATTTGAATACTGAAATGATGGCTTAAGCTGTGCTCATTAAGCTCATTAAGAGGAATGAGTTTCCTTGCTAGACAGTGGAAATGCCACCTGAAAACCCTGCAAAATGAGAGCTTATCAAAGTGAATCTTCCTTCAAGTTGATAGGAAATTTGTGTTTGTTAGTTTCTTTTTCCTAACAATAATGTTTTATATTTACTTGTGTTTTTATCTATCCAAATCACATTCCATGGAATATCAGCTTTGGAAATGAGCACTATCTCACAGACAACAGAGGCACACCAACTCATTTGCAGGTATTATGAGCGATAGTTTGCACAATAACAAATGTGTCATTTCTGCCTTCCTTTCTCTCTCCTTCTTACTTTTTTTTTTTAGATAAAGGTGAAAAAATCATTTCTTACTGCAAGAACAGCTGCTATTGGTATGGCTGCATTCATAAAAACTGTGGAAGAGAAATAGAACAGGCATCAGACTATATGAAGCAAGAAAAACAATCTTACAATTAGTTGCATGGCACTACAATTAGTTCCAGTTCAAGCAATTAAAACTCCCAAAGGAAAATTCCTCTGTGGGAAAAAATTTCCTTCCCTAATGTAGACAGAGATCTTAAGCATATAAATAAGCCAAGGAATTTGTATGCTTAATATCATCTGTATATTTTTGTGAACTGGGATTAAAAAGAAAAAAAAAATGTGCACAACTATTATGCAACACAACAAAAATATTACTCTCTCAAATCTTCTGTAGTGCAAGAAATTTAGGCAGTAATTTATCTTTTGATGTATTCAGAATTGCTAATGTTATCCTGAGACTTCTTACTTTAAAACAACCAACAACTGTACTGTCATAATGAAGACAGAAGATTTACAATGAAAGAAACATTGACAAAATTCTCTATATACTTATAAGTTTCTGTGTTATATATATGTTTTTTTAAAAAAACATATTTCCCTCTCCGGGGGGGGGGGGGGGGGGGGGGGGGGGGGGGGGGGGGGGGGGGGGGGGGGGGGGGGGGGGGGGGGGGG
>JAUBOD010001117.1:86671-118683 GCA_032353885.1 Nothura maculosa | reverse complement strand
TAAAAAAAAATTTTTCCCACACCGCCCCCCCCCCCCCCCCCCCCCCCCCAGAAAAAGAAAAGGCACAGGCACAGCTGGGCCTTGCTTTAGGTAAAGGAATTTTGACAAGAATTGCAGGTTCCACTTCTGGGAGATAAAACCATAGTTACTTACTGGAAAGAGATGTATGAAGTGCAAAGGTTTTGAGACTAGTGAGTTCCTTCATTCTTGTTTCTTCTACGCTAGTACAAAATATATGCTCCCAAGCATAAAGCTTTAATAACTTAATGCCCTTTAATATCTCATTGGTTTTCTTTAATCTCTCTGTAGAATAGTCCTGCATTTAAAAGAGAGGTAAGAAATTGAGAATGGCTTGTAGCTTTAGAGAAAATACTTCTCCCATCTCATTTTTGTTGCAAATTTAAATAAATATTTGAAATTTTGCCTGTTTGTTTGTGATTTTTCTATATGCCTTCAGTTGTAATTCAAAGTAAAATATAGACTTTCATGTTCTTTGGAAATATTAAAATTCATAGGGAAAAAATAGAAAAATCCTCTTCTGAGAATAAAACAAATGAAAATATCTGAATTCTTCAAATTGTGTGAAAGTCAAGAAGGTGAAGCTTTAGGACTATGGTGTCCATAATAATAGACAGAAGGTTCCATGTGGGTTGCATACAGTATGGTCATGAAATAGGTATATTTACTGAGGTATTTTGCTAATGGACCATTACAGGCAAAACAATGCTCATTTACTTTGGCAATATCATGATCAAAAAGATTTTGATCAGTCAGAAGGATTTCAGAAAAGAGCAAGATAGTTTAAGACTACCTTTTAAAAAATACTCTGCCGATATTAATTGGCATAATCAACAGGTTTCAAGTATGCTAAAGATTATTTCTGTGTAGTGTAATGTGTTTCCTGAATATGAAGATAAGATAAATCTTTAAATATTTGAATTCTGTAAACATTAAAGGTTGATTAAAGAAGTTCAAGGATCAGGAGTATGAAGTTAAAAATTAGACAAAGTATCAGAAAACATTGCTAATGAGTAAACTAGATTAGACAGTAAAATAAACTTCCAGTCCTGGAGAGAGTGCAATACAAATTAATCAATGTCAGTTGATTTCAGATACTGAAAGTGCTTTGGGGTGAGAGTATAAAGTTTCTAGCCCTTTCAGAGGGCAGTTGTTCACATTATTAATATTGTGTTTCTGTAATTTGACAGTCACTTGTATTATTTGCTAACATCTAAAACAGCCTGGCCTCTAAGTCCTGTTTGGTGAAATTGCTATTCTCTATAGAGAAGGCAAGGCCTATATACTTTTTCATTTCCTCGTCTGACAAAGATAGAAGATTTACTGGGTCATAGAAAAACCAGAAAAGGAAGGATTAAGAAATTAAGTGATGCCTTGCTCAAACTTCTAAAATGAATGGGCACTGACAAGAATAAAATCCAGAAGTCTGGCTTTCTTGTTTTTGTTTTTGGATCAAAAATTTCACTAAGATAAATTACTTACAAGAGTGCTCTTCTGAGCCTCAGCCAACTTTGTAGCTATGAAGTACTGTATTGGAGCTAACAGTACAATGACAGCGGCACCAACCAAGGCACTGACTCCAAGCAAATTGTAGAGTAGGATCACACCCATTATGATCTATGAAGAAAAAAAAAAAGATTTCAGTATGTCTGATGTGATAGCAAGAAAAAAAAATCTGCTATTAGAAATAAGCAGTTTAACTGTTTGTAGGAATCAAACTACAGATGGAGATGCATCTCATACTTGCATTGAAACATGATGAAGATGTGCTAGAAGTGGCACAAACTTGAGTTTGCATGTCAATACCATGTAGCATGTCAATACCATGTAGGAAAGCATTAGGATGCTACCTCAGCGCTACAAAAAGTTTAGGTACAATTTTCATATTTAGGAATGGCTCTGATGTAAATACTTTTTATTCTGGTTTCAGGACTAATACAAGCTTTACTACAAGCATTGTTATATGAAGCTCCACATACTTGTGCAGAGACATCATCATAACGTGACATACAGAATTAGTTCCTTCCTATTTTTGTTCTCTCTTAAATGAGTCAGTTCTCTCATTAAATTTATTTGCTGAATATAAATGTCACAAATTAAAATCAGTTGAGTTCAACATTGTGAAAGAAGTATTTAGATTTTCAGGCCCCTGCAATGTAAGTTAATAAACCGAGACACTATTTCTTTTCCAGAATTGTACAAAATTACTGACCGAAATTGGTACATGGAATATAGCCTGAAGGTCTTACTCAAGGCCTGATCCTACAACGGCATTTTGAGTTTGATATCATTTTATGCATTGATATACATACATTAAGTAGCTTCTAAGAGTAAACACAATTTAAGCAGCATATGCCCAATTAGACTGTATTTGATTACACTGGATGAATGTAACTTCAGTATTGGCTAGAAGTTGTTTTGCTTGAGGAGGAGACTGCCTTGACAGTTGCTGCTTCTTGAGATATTCCTTAAAGATCTCCTTTGCATGAAGAAAGACAAGTCAGTTTGGTCACTTTGTCCAGTTTGCGTGGTAGCCCATCGTTTGTTTGTTCCTTCTTTTATTTTTTATTTTTTCCTTTCTCCAAAGATCAACGATTGGGCTGCTTTCACTGATTGGGAAGTTTTGTTTCCATTAGCTGTAGCAATACTGATTTTTATTATGATTCTTGATACCAGACAGCTCCAGTAATTTAGGCAACTCAGATCTAATATAAGAATGGCTTCCATTCTTTGTTAAATTTGTTTCATGTCTGTGTTACCTATAAATAATGCCCAGGCCCATCCTACCCCAAGGTAAAATTTTGGAAGTGTTGTAGGAGCCCAGACTACATGGAAAATCAATGTGGTTTAGGTTACCAAGCCATTCAGATGCTTCTGAAGATTTCCTTCAGGCTAACAATATCCACCTTTACTTCCTACATAGCTATTCTTGCTCTGCTTCTCTTCCAGCCTTGTTAAGAACCAGAAGTTTACAGTAACTAAGCTTCTTGTTTAGATGAGAGCTCCTCTGAGCATTTAATGCTGCGAGCTGTCAGTGCTGCTGTCAATCACAGAACTGAATCCAATGGCTCTTCCTTCCTGCCGCAGCACATAGTTACAGGTGGACATTGCAAATACATTAATATTTTGAGCTCTGTTCTGGTCAGAGGATTGTGCTGCTGCCATGTGGCAGAAATAAAGGAAATTACTCATGTCAGGACTGGAAGAAGCATGAACAGGGAAAGGATGACAGGTCTTCATTCTGAAAGCTGCAGACCATATCCATGACCTTGAAATTCTCCTTAGAAAAATCCTCTCCCCCAGATGGCCCCTGCAAGAACAGCCTCTCAGACTCTGAAGAAGGTGATGGGCCACATTACTGCTTGCTAGTCCTGTTCCTGGCAAGTACTTTGGAGACGATTAGGCAGTCAAGGGCTAGAGACTCCCCTCTGGATATTCAAGATGGGCACTAGACGTGTGTAGTGTTTTCAAAGAGGTGGGAAGGTCTCTAAAACAAGACCTTCAGTGCCTGTTCAGACCTACCTGAACAGGCATAGCCCACAGATTGGGGCACAGGAACAAGAACCACATTAGCTGATTAGTTTCTATTGCAACCAAGTTGTTGATTTGTCCCAGCGTCATCTCTCCCATGGACAAGTTTGACGTAGAAAGCCTCAGGATCTTATTATATATCATTGCCTGTGGGGCAGGAATAAAATGGAATGTATGAAAACAATTAATTATAAAGCAATAGCAACATCAGGGCATTTCAAATATCATTATTGGTGGCTAACTACACAGCCTTTCTCTCAGTCTCTCAGCTGAGAAAGAGAGAATGAGAGAGAGATTGAGAGAGAACAGACTTTAAACAACCCCAATTCCTCTTAAAAGGACTGGAGTTTAAGGTAGATCTAAACAGATCAAAATCACAATTAAACATCAAAATTACAGGATTGGACTCACACCACCATTTCTTTAATAAACATTCCCATGAGCCTGTCCTTTTGTGACACTGTCTGGCATAGATATTCTTGTAGTTACACTCAAATACTCAAAAAATAATTAAACTTATGATATGGAGTTTTGATTTATGTGGCCATATATTCCTTTCAGGTTCTCCCTTTACCTGGCCATCTATTTCCATAAAATCTGTAGGAGCTTAGCAATGGGAAATGGGGCTTATATCTGTTAAAATTTTAAAAGACAAACATTGTAAGACTTAGCGATGAACAAATATCACATAATATAACTTGTAGTAAGGTTTTAAAATAATTTGTGCTCTTCGTCATATTTTGTGTCTAAGCAAGAGAGAACCCAGAGAATTAAACAGAAATGTTTGCAAAACATAGTGGTCCTAAACATTCCCCTCATGGCAACTAGGAGTCACAAATGCACAGGGAAATAATCAGGCACTCATTCCTCATCAATGCTGTAATATCTACCCTGGTAGAAAGCAGAAAATGTTTGAAACAGCTACACCAAACAGTGCACACTAAAAAAAAATAAGTAAAGGAACTTCCAATCAGTTGGATATTCCCACAGTTAGTTACACCTGGGAAACATCAATTTCAGCTTCTGTTTTGCACAATATACTACTACTCCCTGAAGAGTTTGGCTTCAGGATATTCCTGCCTCAGCTTCCACCCTTACATACAGCTACTGGATGCATTTCATAAACATTATTTGCACACCAGATTGGAAATGACCTGGTCCCATTCCATCTAATTTGACAGAGGTCTGTGCAGCAGGACTCAAATAAATTTTAAAATAACTATTCAAAATCACCACTCAATATATATAGACAGTATTCCAGGAAAACAGAGCTTGGCCAAAGATACTGTGCAAGTTGATTCTGTTCACAGCAAGCAAGATTAATATCATAAGCAAATGCACAAAGCAAAGACACAGAGCCAAAATGAAATAATTTATCTTCATATATCTAACATTATGCATTCTTAAATGAACATAGTGAATGTAAAACTTCCACATTTTAGTGTTTTATTATTTATTGTTAGTTTGGCTGTGTCAGCGATAGTTGTATTTTCAGTTTTCTCTGTAAAAAATACAAGACCTATCTTCCATCAAAATATTGCTTTTAATTGACTCTTTAGATGAACAGCAAGATACATGAAAGAACGAAGCTGGAGATATTAATATATTTTTTAATGGACCATAGGAACAGTGTCTTGGCTCACCAATAAAGCACCTCGCAGGTTGATGCCAGTTTCTGTAGTCACATAGTAGGAAGCCTGAAGGAATGTCCGCTGTAAGATAAGGGCCAAGAAGAGAAGAACTGCCAAAACATAAACATTCCTCAGGAATTCCTCTGAGGAGAGGTATGAATTTGATGGATCCTTCAGCTGAAAAGAGAAAAAAGAAGAAATGATATGACAGGAGCATCAAAGAGATTGTCTCTTAAGGAGACAGAACAAGGAGATCCAGGCATTGCTTTAGAATGAATAGTATTGATGAGATTACAGCAAACATGACTACATAGAAAACAAGAATTCACATTATCTTTTTTATCGTAATCATTTGGATAGAAACTGAACCCTGGTGCTCATGTTCCAAAGACATAGGACCCCATCTTTAGGCAGTTCTGAAATGAATTGTTATTAGCAGAAAATAGACAGTGAGATCACCAGGTCCACCTTATCTTTAGTTTCTCTATAGAATTATGTTGATTCTTTTTGAGGACAAGTTACTCAGTAGAAAATGAACCCCATTCTGTCTGCACCATAAAAAAATGAAAGAAAATATTTGTTATATGGAATTGTTTATTTGTGATGGTTTTGCATATTAAAGAAATAATTCGTTTCAAAAATATAACCTAAGGAAGAATAAATTTTACCTGCATTAAGGCACCATTCTGAATAAATTAAGCATATGCCTTCAAGCCCTTCCCACAAAATGATATTTAAATGTCTCAAGGGGAAAAAGAAAAAGATACTTTGCTTGAATCACTATATTTGTTTTCATTTTCTTTTTTTAACATTTATTGGGAGGCCCTGTTTCAGATGGAGAAGGAAGTAAAAGTACCAAAATATTGCACGGAAAGCTGTTCTTTTGGTATTTCCGATCCAGCTGGAAGCAGGATGTATTAGAATTCTCACAAAGAAAAAGAAAAAAAAAAGTGAAGAAGAAAGCCTGTTCTCATGAAAGCTGCAGCCTGATTTTGAGATGAAAGATCTGGAAAATATTTGAATGCAAGCTCCATATCTAAACACTTAAAGATTCATTAATACTCATCATATTGTCATTTCATATGTCATATTGATTATTCATATTTTCATCTGCCATGAGATTTGCAGACAGGAGAGAAGTGTTCTGTTCCACCCATGCTGACTTCATCACAGTGATCCTAGCCTCAACACATACTCATTCCTCTGTCACAAGCAGCTGAGATCCAAGGGATGTGTAGGTTGGGATCTGGACTTAGTCCATAATAGAGGAGAGTTTGTTTCCCAATCCTGGACATACATGTTCTGTGATAATCAACATACCATAAAATTTCCACAGCCATATAGATACTCAAGCAAATATGGGCAGCTAATGATATTTTCAGATGGGCCAATGTTCATAAGATATGTACATCCCCATGAAGTATTAGGACAGAGTCTTTTAGCCAGCTGAAGACTCTTTGGAGTGGAGATACTTATGTGTGTGACTGGTCAGATACATTTGAAAATCCTTTTCTTAATGTTTTAGTGCATCTGACTTCTACATATGTACAGTGGGCATAATAACAATAAAATATCACTAATAGTTTACATGAACGTGCACGGAGTTCTCAGGAATGAAAGCTAAAGGGAAATACGCATGAAATTCAATTAAATCACATTAATTCAAGTCAGCGAGATTTTAAAGGAGCAAGTTGTAACAGCAAGAACAACCAAGAGAAAGTTTATCAAAATCCATAAACTAAAAACCAATGTATTCTGAAATGTGTCCAAGAGAAATAGTGACTGTCACCAAGTCAGTCTCTTGTGATGATTTCAAATTCTCCAACGATTTTAAGCTTCTCTTAAGCCAGTGTTGATTAAAACTTTAAATACCATTTCTATGGAGAGTGCAAAAGATGAAGGAAAGGGGGAAAGTTATGCATTCCTAAATTTTAGCTCCAGGAATTATCACATTCAAGTTAAATTGCTTTGTTTGTTCAGTATGCGAAAGAACCACAATTTTTTTAAGAAAAGATGTGCTTTGGCTTTTGACTCTGTGCTTTAAATCCAACACATGGAGGTTCTGTGATGATAAAGAGGAGTGTCAGGAGTAAGCAACCAAGCAGAGGATGCTCGGATAAAGTGATGTCAGTGAAACGTTTTATCTATTTATATTAAGGGAAGAATGTTATTCCATTACATACATATCAGCTCATTCAAATGCAAAACACTCACTGCATAATGTGTGTTTCCATAGCAGAAAAAGAAGTACATATATATATTCCTCACATCTTGTTGGCTGTTGACCAGTAAAATAATTTTAACTTTGGCTTTTTTGTTGTAATCTGCCCTATCTGCATTGCACTACCTATGTCACATTCATAGTAAGGCCTTCCACTTCTCAGAATTATAACTTGGCTGTCCCTCCCACAAAACACTCTATTTCCTTGGAGGAAATAATGGGAGTAACAAAATGCGAATCATAGGCACACGACCATGCAGCCAGACATATTAAATGCCTGATATGGTATAACAAAATCTTTCTGGCAGTGTTGTCAGATTACCTTCTCTGTTGCGTTTGTATTGTTGGTCGTATCCTGGAAGCCCTGGACAATGCCAGAGATGCATAAGGGCCCAGCAAAACCCAGCAAGTCAGCCAAGTAACGGAACGTGCTGCTGAGAAGAATTGGTCGTCCAAAGGCGCTGTACATTGCTAACCATATTGAGGGACTCCGATTGGGCTGGTCTGCTACCTTTTTCTGCAAAACAGAGGAACAGGTGTCAGTGCAACTGGAGGTCTTAATTTAATTCCTGTCTGGATATACAAATGGTTCCTAGAGGATGTTTTAAAGTAAATTATTTGCAAACACAGTGTAGATATCAACAGAGATCAAGTACTTTTCAGAGAAAATTCAAATTCTGTCTCTTCTTGATAGCTTTGGTTCCTCAGCCCTAAATACTAACACTTTTCTGAACCTATAGACTCAGAACACAAACATAGATTAATTATATTGGCACACAGCCATTGTTCTTTGCCACATATGCAACTCAGGGGAAGGTGTGACCTTTCAAGCCCTTGGTCATATGGGAAAATTTGCTTTCACTGTAGCTGTGAAACCACTTGATCTAATAAAGCCTTTGGATATAAGTAAGAAGGGATTGAGGGAACAAACCTAGCAAAACCATAGACAGATACCTGCTAGTGTGCCATATGATTTCACTTGATGTTTCCTATCTCTTGGATATCTTTCAGGAAGATTCAGTTCAGCTGATCACAAATTACTGCATGCAAAAAGGTGATAGTAGTGGGTTATGTTGGCAAGTAAGTTTAAATCATCCAATGATGCTCTCTACTCTCTCATTCTGTTCTCTCTACTTCTGTTAATCTAAGCAGCATCAGGACTCTTGTACTTAACTTCAACCAGTATATACCTCTGGGTCTGGTCTGAGGAGTTCTGAACTTTCTGAAGTCCTTCTCATCTAGAGAAGACAGACTTTTACTCAACAGATCTATGTCCTGAAGAATATTTTCTTGCACTTCAGGCAGCAGCTTTTGATACACTAAAAAAGCATCTGTCATTTTTCAAGTAACACCGATGCCTGCAAGTTGTAATCCAAGCCAAGCCCTTCTTGAGTGTTCACAGAGACGTTTTAAGTACAGCCTGGTAATAACAACAACCCCCTACCTAGCAAATTAAGAAAAGCAAGTATGTCTATACCCCTGCTTCATGTCTTTTTCCCCCTCTTTTCTCCTTCTTTTTCATTTATGCCACTTCAACAGTAAGATAGAATATGCATATGTTGTCAAAAATGTACAATTATACCAGAGAATCAAACAATCGCTAACTAGCTTGGACAGTTTAGATCAGGGTGGGCACAAGCAATGGTACGAAGCTCACTACAGAAAAATAAGTAGCACTTAGACAAACTGGAGCTAATATGCTATTATATGCTGGTTTTAAGTTCATCTTCTCTCAGAGGCAGCTTTTTTTCTCTCTAGGTAAAGAGAATGGATGTCAGAGAGAAGTTATGAAAAGTTATGGGATAGTGACTATAATTCAAAGTTATTTTTGCACTTGAAGATGAATTAATCAAAAAGAAAAGCAAAATAAATTCCCATTGAAATAATTTCAAATTGGTTGCCAGAATAGTACAAAATGATTCTCTCAAGGCACTTCTCTCTTATTGAAACCATAGTATTATACGGGTTGATCTTGTCTAAATAGATGCTACATGTGCTTCTGCCCTACAGATGCATCGATATCCTTATTGCTTTCAGATAGAAATTAAAGAGATTAAAACAGTAGAAGTTAGGTGTAGGAAACCTAACTTCTTAGATGTACGAAACTAAAATCTCAGCAACCCTGGGCCCAGGCTGTGCTATAAATCTCACTAAACATGCAAAGAGTCCTCCTATCAAGTGTGGTATTTACTACAGTGTCAGTGCAGAGCATGAGGCACAGCTGGGTGTGAGACATCTCGTTTGAAAGAACACATCTAAAATAGTTCAAATGAATCACTTCCATTAATGTGGCTATATCTCTGCAGTGATTATAAAGAGAGGGATATTGATTAGGGATATAGCACAAGTCTCTCAGAAAGAAAAAGAAAATATCTGAATATGCTGCCTAAGAGGCTTTGAGTTATATAAGAGCTAATGTCATCTTCAAATAAATGTTCTGAACCTTAACGCCTTGAAGAATTCCTGACTGAGAGGATCTAAGATAACTTATTAAGGAAAACATCTTTAGCCTACTAGAAACTGTAGCACCTACTGTTCCAGACTTTCAGTTATTGTTAAATTTCAGCCTTAAAAACCCCCTTATTTCTCTCATAAACTTTTACTATTTCAATAGCAATTTTCGGTGTTACTAAAAAATACACATACTTGTTATCTCTACATGAAATTTATCTATCTTTCTCTGGAATTCTATTAATTAAATTAAATTAACATTTCAAATTATTTTTTTCTCAAGATTATGCAATAAGTTCCACCCAGATAGAGTACTTTGCTCTGAAAATTTAGACTTCTTAATCTTATTAAAGAATTTTTTATCTTCAGCAAAAATGCCAATTAATGTTGTAGGAACTGTGAGTATGTATTAAGAAGAATACACAGATTTAAGGTTGCAAGTCTAACCTTATGTATGATGTGCACCACTGTTTATTTTGCAGAATCAATCTTCCTATTCACAGTTAGAATTTTTCCAAAATTCTCTATCACCGTAATACTTTTGCAAAGTTATGATAAAAATATTTATAAAACAAAATATCTAGAAAGGTGAGAAAATATAGTGTGTCCATCTTTTAGAAAATTAGTAATAGAAGATTAATGAGACAAGAAAAGCTAAGTGCAGCATGCTTTTTTAGGCAATTCTTTGCTCAGAAAGAAAATGCAAACAGCATGTTTAAGTCAGGATGATTTTCAAAAGAGCATTTTTTATCTTCAGGCTTATAGTATCTTCTAATTTAAAGAACACAAGCTATGGTGCTATGTTTTGAAATATCTTCCTTTGTTGACAACCTCAAACTAGACAAAGAAGGAGAAACAAGTGGCCTATGTCTTCTTGTAAGAGTTGGAATACCTTTTGCAGGACCAGCTACCAGATTAACGACTATTAAGAATATCAATTGGCAGTTGATCAACTGACATTAACTTTGTGTTGTGTTGGATTATATTACATTGTATCATAATCAAAATATTGATAACAAATTAAAAATTCTAAAAAGCATATCAGCATGAAAATGATATTAACAAGATTAAATGCCTTGAAATGCATTTTGAAAAAAAAAGTTAATGCTTAAGGAACTTTGAATAGTGAATTTATCCATAATCCAAGAATCCAAGAAGTACTTGATACAAATTTGCAAATGCAAAGAAAAACCCAGAATGAAAGAACAGATTCAGATTGTCACTGGAGTGTATTAGCTCAGATCTAATATATCAGTGGGCAAAATTTCCTGTTGTAGGAATCAAAGGAATTCTATCTAAATAGCAGAATAAGGACTTCAGAAGATATCTCACTGCCATTAAAGGAAACAAAAAAGGTTGCACCCAGTTTTCACAGACTTCATGACTACTGAAGTGGTATAATATATCTTACAAAATATAGCAACCATAAAATGTTAATTTAAGACCCACAGACTTAATCTGCTGTATGTTTGAGGGATAGGTTTGGGAAGGACTGGTTTTGAGGAAACTGTCATTAAAGTTTAACCTGTTTCATTTTTTGTATTCTATATTTTGTAGAGAGATTCAGCTGTTTCTCATTTTCATTTCAGACAAAGAGCATAGCAAAAAGACTTCATATGAATTATTTCAAATGCATTCTATGATGCTGAACATCCATGCTTATGTTCAATGTCTTTCATCGAGGTGTGATAGAAGAGATCTGGAGAGCAACAGAAGCCTTCTTTCCACATGGCCAAGAAGTGCAGGCAAGACCAGTTATCTCCAGGCAGAAGCAAGGATAACCCAACTTAATCCAGGGGATTCTGGTGGGCTCCCCTTACCAGCTACAGAAGATAAACATGAAATACACACTGGCAACAGACACTGTGATATAACATCGCTTCCAGAATACAGACAAGGTTTCAAACTGAAGATTTTTCCTAGTTCTGCAGCTCTTGTAACCCAAGCATACACAAAACCAACACGTTTCTCTGGGGCAGTGAATGGCTGTGAGCTCTGCCATCAGGCTTTTTGGAGTGGTTCTAACCCTTTGGTTTACTTTAACATTATCTATGAAGTATCAGTTTATTTTAAGGTTACAGCCTTTTTTAGAATACTAACACAAATGTGCTGGAAGCTAAGATATTTTGGAGATTCTAAACAATTAAGGAAAACAATATGAAGAAAAAGTCTGACATAAACCACCTTTGTAAATGTAGGTAGAAATAACTGGATCCGTGTATATTTGCAAATCTTTATATGTACATAATGCACACCAGTAGAGCTGTACCCTGAATGAGCAAAAACACCATTAAATGGCTTTTTGGCATTGTAATAGCATATTTGTGCAAGCACATACAGTATCTGCAGATATAAATACGCTAAAGGCAACAGTTTATGCTCAGGGGTGCGTGATGGTCATAAGAGTCTGGTGCAAAGGCCCAGATACACAGGGTCAGGTGGGAACCTAAACGCCCTTGGTTTCTTTAAGTAAGACTGAGGCACCAAATACTTCACTAAGGAGCTGGCCTAAGAGATGCACTTGGGTGTGAAAAGCACTATTCCAGTGACTCAGTAGTTTTCTCTTTAAGGCAGAAGGGCTGTGGTCTCTCCAGTACTCTGGAAATCCATTACAAAAAGCAATATGAGAGATATGCAATTTAAATCTATTGAAATAGAAACAATTATGTTAATTATGGCTTTATTTCAGATTGCTCAGAAAAGAGGCCATCACTCCATCAGCTACTGTGAGAACAGAGCTTTTCCTTGCATTGCTATTCTAAATTGCTACACTGCCTGGAAACAAGTTTATCTGTCTGGTGTGTAACAGAAAAGGTTTATATGACTTTGTTCAATTTGCTACTTCTTGCAAAGTAGCCTTTGTATTCTCTCAGTTTATATTTGAGAATTCATCAGGGTAACGGCCTTTCTCATCCACCCTCCTTTCAGCAAGACAAATTATTTATTTTCTAACAGAATCATCAGCTTTAAGCACAAACGAACCTTCACAGTTTTCCCTAAAGGCATTCAGAAGTTTCTTCAAAAACTCCTCTCCCTATCCTAGTGAGTTTATCCAAATTGGTTTTCCTTGGAAATTAGGATAAAATTATAAGGAAGAGGATTACCGTAACTCTTCCATGTGCAAAGAGATTTTTGTGTTCAAACATCCCGCTGTTTATACATCTTCCCCTGCTGTTCTTCCAGTGCACATCTGACAGGAAAGTCATAATAGAGTCCTTATCCAAACCACCTAACTAGCATAGGCTAAACATTTATTAGGTGGTACCTTCCCACTATATATATAAAGAGCAATTACTTAAATGTACAGTAATTTTGTAAGAGGATTTATGGAGAATAAAAGAAGATGAATGTTTCCAACTGAAACTATGGACAGAATGTTGTCTTCCTAAACCAACTTTCATCCTGGAACAGTTAAAAATTCCTAAAACTAGGATTTCATAGTGACAATGTCATTTTTAAGCTCAACAGTGACCCGGACAGGTTAGGTTACCTTTTGTTCCTCGTATGCTTCTTTGAGACAAACATAGTTTGTTAGCGCTCTCATTGCAATTGGAAGTTTTCCGATTGCCTTCAAGTCTACAGGTTTCTTGTGAGCAGATATAATGAGTGTATTCATCCACCAGTAAGTTGCTTTTGAGAGCAAATTGACAAATGGCTGCAGAAACCTCACTCCCAGATCTTGTAGATCCTCTGGTGGCTTTACCTTCTGAGGGTTCATGAAAAACACATATTTCTGAGGAGGGAAAAAAGAGAGCAGGAATTCTCAGGAATTATCTGTATTAATGGCAATTCTTAGTAAAAAAGACATTTAATATAGCTACACTCTCAAATTTGCATTTAAAAGTAATTGCAAATTGAATCTAAATATAAATTTGCATTTAAACAGGAATATTTCCATTTTGACAGCATAACTGGCAACAAACTGAGCAAGCAGGAATGTGGATACAGCTTTATAGCTTATCAGACCTATCTATCTGTCTCATAAAAAAGGAACTCTTGGGATATAACAACAATTTAAATTACAGCTGGTAAAAACATATGTTTACTTACTGCATATATAGTTTATCTAAGTTCACATGGTGTATAAGGTAAAGATTACATGTACACACACATGCACACACACATGCAGAAATATGTGCGTGCAGAAATATGTGTGTATATCTACATCTGCATATGTATATGTGTGCGTGGGTATGAACACAAATACACACACATGCCTACCAAATACAGAGTCTAAATCAAGGATACATTTTAAAGAGATGTCTCACTGATTTCTGTACAATTAGAATTCACAGTTAAGCTGAACCTGGGCCTAATGCTGACATGTGTAAACATTATTTGCACTGAAGACCCACCTTCCTCCCTGAGAGATAACACTGATGACTTATCAGATGCTGACAAAGAAACCACATACCCTAACTCGAATGACATTGATCTCCACGGCCATGAGCAGCCCATAAAGGATGACCATAATTCCAGTGATGCAGAAACGCAGCTGAGAAAAAGGCACACCATCCTGGCAGTATCTCACAAGCTTGATTGTTTTAGTGACAAAGGCCATTATCCAGTAAAGAAAGAGAGCTGTAAAACAGACACACAACCATCATCTTTTAAAAACTAAGGCAACAGGTTTTAGCTACATCAGTGCCACAGAGGCTTTAGGACTCTCAAGCAGAAAGACTCCATAGCTTAATTCAATGCAAGCATAATGATCCTATATTTGATTTGCCTGCAGGCTGGCGGGAGCACCGTGTAACATCGGGCATGGTTAAGGACTCAGGCTTGAGAAATCTGCTTTGTACTTTATTTACCCAAATTACCGTTTTCTTTCCTGGGTCACCCCCTTTAAAAGAGTTCCACAATGGTGGGTCTTCACACAATTATAAAAGTTCATCTAATGTAATTGGATAGGGAACTTTCTTTTTGAAACTGATGGAGAACTTTCTTATTGGAATGAAAGAAAAATCCTTTAACTTGATAAATATAACATAGCCTCTGGAAAAACTTAGCAGGGTGCATCCCCACTGCTCATTTGGAAATGCAGTCATTTTGAAAATGAGTCTATATAGCTTAAATTTTATCCTGCCACCTGGTTTGTATCAGGTAGACAAGTTTGGGAGCTACAGGTAATTTAGGCAGTATGTATCTCCAAAATATTATCTAGCAATTTCTAGTCAAATTCTTCTGTTGCTGCACCATCCCCTGACTGAGCTAGTTATAGCGAATATCAGACAGCAGTATTTTCACAGGGAAATCTGTCTTTTGTCACTTTGGAAAACTTGGGAAATTGTATTCATCACTAGGTTGGGTAATGTCAAATTCAACTGCAAAGGGAAAAGGGAAAAGGGAAATAACACCACCTACACAAGATGGTTCCTGATCTGATTACAATGAAAAGTGGCCTTTGGAGATAGTCCTTGTGAATGAAGACAAACTCTCTGCATATTCTTGTGCACTTTTTTCCATCCTGTTTAATCTAAGCAAGCTGACTAAAAAAATGAACAAACAAACAAAAAAAAACTACTGTTCTTTGTAAGACTGCATAAAGGTCAGACTTAGACTTACCCAACAGTAGCTTTGGAAAGTTAGATGTTTCAATATTATGATAATAGACTATGGATACTGTGGCAGCCACAAATCCTATTATAGCTGGTAGAAAGAGATGCAGATGGCGAGATTTCATTTGTCTGCAAATAAGGAAAGAATAAATCAGTGAGTTTGGTGGGTTTATCAACCCTTTTTGCATCCCTAAGTGTTCTGATAGCATACTTGAAAGGAAGAATATGACTTCCTTGGAGAGAGAAAGATTTTTGTCATTGTGAATGCCTTAACTGCAGTCAATATTTACTGGCTGTTGTAGTTTCAAGGAGAATAGCAATGTGCTAACAACAACTGCTTTGTCCTCATTCCATTAAAACCTGTAAATCTTTCTAGGAAAAACTCCATAGACCAGATTTGTCATCTCTTAACACTACCCATTAACAAACACAGTTAGCTAGAATACCCATCAAATGGCCACTTACGTGTCTGAAACTATGCCCTCTGCTATTTCACACACATGTACGAAGAGGAGGGTGAATGTCAAAATCCACCGCAGATTGTGTCCAGGGAAGTGCAGCCATGTGTTGTGATGAATCTGGACTTTGGAGCTTTGGCTTCCCCAGCCTGGAAAATAATATTAATGAAAGAGAAAGGCTGTCACACAGCCCGTAAGGATCAGGTTATCAATCTCTTATTCTAATCCATACATCTTGCTCAGCAGTATATAGTGAATGCAAAAGAACAGGGAGGCTATAGGGGCTGTTGGTACAAATTGCATGACACAGGAGTCTCTGAGTTGCCATATAGCACCCCCAATTTAGGCTTGACCGTAAAGACAATGGGAAAAACATATTTCTCAAAACAACAATCTTAAGGCAAATTCTTGGACACTGGTCAAAAAGAAAAAGTAAGAAAACAATAGAAACATCTAAAAATCTCAGTGTCAGATAAGAGGGGCCAATAGAATTTGTATGATGATGTTGTCTCCTTTTTTTCCCAGTTACAGATAACAGTGGATAAAATGTCTAACGGCTATAAATATGCTATCCTCCAATGTGTGTTCAAAGAGATATATTCATCTCAAACAAATGAAATCAAATTTATTATCTCAATCTCAGGCCTTGTTAAGAGCAGGGTCTCAGGGAATACTGAAAGTCCCAGAATAGTCTTTTCAATTACATTTGTCTCATCACTGCAAATCCTGAGATAAAGATACTACTACAGAGAATAGGTATCTTTTGAACATTTCCATTTGGCTTTCTACAAAAATATGTAAGCCACAGCCATTCCACTGTCCTAAATTCCCCTAAATATAGATTTGTAATTTATTTTCATTTCCATTGAAAAATATAATCTGCGTTGCTCTCCTTTTGTTTATAAATATTGACAAAAAATGAATTATTCTGTTTTAAAGTTTCCTACACTTACCATAGCCATAGATCCAAGTTGTGCATGAGTATTTGAGTATTCTACAAAATTCATTTAACATCAAGGGAATTCAGTTTCACTATCCTAAGTCTTATCATATATAATAATAGAGAAGATTGCAAGCTGCCAAGTTTGAATCTGAATAAAACTTCTCTAGATAGAAGTTTCTAAGCATTTCTATGGTTCTGATTCATCTTTTCATGCTGCTTAGTTCAGATTTGTACACCAAATTCCCACCCTTTCAAATGCGCTAGCTTCAAGGCTTCTTGGTCAGGCTGTGTTATCTCTTCTTTCTGAAAACTATTAAATACAGAAGACCTAAGGTAAAAGCACCTTTGCATCATTAAAAGACCACATGCCTCCGAGTACATATAAACATGGTTGAATTTTTATACATAGTCAAGTGCTTGCAGGATTGCACAATACCATTGAATAACTCACCAATGAACAAAATTGGAAAGGTGATAAATAGCAAAAAGACATGGGGAACCAAGTTGAGGGCATCCACAAAGCAGACATTTCTCAGGACACCAGCAGTGATGTTATAGGCTGAAGCATTGTCATTACCACAGAATGCGAGCCTCATTGCTTCCAGAAGGCCTGTCCACTACAAAAAAGATATCAGAGACCTGTTGAAGCAAGAGAGTGGCTAGCAGGACTGATAACATTTCTTTTAGCTAAACAAAAACTCTAAAAATGATTATGTGCCCATCCAAATGCAAAAGAACTAAAGCTATGTTTATAATAAATGTATTAACTACCTATTCATTGATTATCCTGTGCAATGTATTTTAGTATTGATTAAATGCATAAATACTGTGTAGAAGAGCGCTATATTCAAAAGAGTATATTGAGAAAATGTTTTGAAAATTTTTTTTTCTGTTTCTTGTAAGAAAACTCAAAGGCACATAAAGCCTGTAGGTTACTGTTTGATGAGGCCACATTCTCTGCATATCCATGCAACATCTCTGTTCATATCCTCTGTTGTAGCTCATTTTCTCACTGCAAGCATGTAGCACTGCACGTTGTAGCTCACTGCAAGCTCTGAACTTTAGATATCTGTGGCTTGGCAGCTTTGCTTTCATTGATATTTTGCATTTCCTCATCACCCTGGAGAACAACAATGGTTACATTATAATTGCTAGTACAGATGACACATGCCAAATTCTTAACCAAAGTAGGTTGTGTTGAAGATTGCATGGGTGGTAAATCAGTATTTATGCTTGAACCTATAAATCTTTATGAAGATGCGTGGCTTCATCTGAGTAGTTCAATGTTTGCATGATTTCTTATGATATTACATGTGTGCACCAAGATAAGCTTAGGTATTCATGGCTGCACAGTGAGGGCCATAGTATGACCCAGAATTATAGTCAGCTTGTGGTTTTTATCAGCCTATGTGTTACTTATTTAGTTATTTTTCTTTATAAGAAGATCAAACAAGATTGAAAGCAAACACTTCCATTCAGGTTTCTTTCTTTGCAAGTTATACACAGTAATATTTTTCTGTAGAATAAATTATTTAAACTTATTTGATCTTTTTTTTCAAAATACCAAGCTTGTCCTTAATTCATGTAAATTGAGTAAAGCATATGCATGCTTTGGTGAATGTATCTTTTCGCACCAATTTTGACATAAATAAGCTTTGTGGAATCAGAACAATACAGGCATATGAAAATGCAAGAATGTAATGAAGAGATAGGTTAGTTGAGTAGGAAAATAACGTTTTTCTTTTCTCAAAAAGCTCAGATAAGTTCTATGGTTCTTATTCTTATTTAAACAAAGAAAACACACAAGTATGCATAAGCTGCTCAAGTGTAACCTTGAGGTGAATATAAACATAGAGAAATTTAAAAGACTATAGAGTTCAAAGATCTTCTTTTGCTCTATATTTGCTTCTTGTTTGGTCTGCAAAGCATACCCCAAAATGAAATATTTCAGTGAAAGTAAGGGAGTTGGAGTTCCAACGAAAAGAATGTGTCCAATGTAGGTCTTTTCCAAACATATCAGCAAGTCAAGGACTGACATTAGTCAGAAGTTAGGCATACTTTGTGGTCATATGATGGACCATATTTTGCAAAAATATTTGGTGTACAAATATGATCTTACAAGAAATAAGTGAAGCTGATGAATTATTCACATTCAAAAAATTAAGTGTATATTTTCAGCATCAAAATGTACATGCTGACAAGAAAAACAATTCAGTCTTCAGTAGGAATATGGAAAATTTGTTTTTCAAAAAATACTAAGAGATTGCTTGGTGTTTTCTTTCTTTCTAAAAACTTGACATGTCTCCTTTAAGAGAAACAAAATAGCAAAATAATCTTGAAAATCAAAAGTGTTGTTTCCTCATCTTTATTGAAGGTCAGGAGTCCAAGGAAGTCCTGCTGGGAATTTTCCTCCCTTTCCCACAAATATGACTCTTTTATGACACAGTGTAGGATGCTATTGCGGTCTAGTGGTTGGATTGGTACTAAAAGGTAGGAGTATCCTGCATTCAAATGAGCACTGAATCATTGACTCCCAGGGTAGCTTTTGGCTTCTATTCAACAACAAAACCAGGAGAAAGTACTAAAACTGTGTCCAAGAGAGCAAAATATGAGGAATCTTTTTCCTTTTTTTTCACTTTTTCTGGAAGGGAGATGAAATCTAAGCAGCAGATATTCCCATAGAATAATGAACTATTAACTCAACTTTTCCTACCTAGGACCCACCAGCAGTTTATAGAGGTTTTATATTGCACCTAAAACCCTTGTCCCTAGGATCTCTCCAGGATGATGCATCTGCAACTGCTGTGCTGGGCCTAATATTGTGATGCCATGATTGTATTTCCAGTAACACACCCTTGTAAATTAATTGCCCTTTTCATACTGGTAGTGGTAAAAAAAAAATATAAGGCCCTGTTTCCAGTACTGACATATAGAGATGGTGCCCATGAGAATGACGATAGTTCTCAATAGTACATGCAAGCAGTCTGTTCCAATACAGTATTGTGTTACAGGCTCATTTCAGAATGGAGGCAGAATTTAACTGTTTTATCTGAAAACAAGAGAGAAAATCAAAGGCAATAGGCTGGTTATTATATGCTGAATGAAAAAATTAAAAAAAGACAAAATTATTATGAAGTATTGTATTGTCAGTGAACTGAGATATCCTACCTGACAATTCCCAAGCTTTAAAACCACCAAATACTTAATCACTGATCAGCATATCTGGTGATCATCTTCACTACAGTTCCACAGATTTCACATTTATTTGGGCATCAGACCAGTGTCACAGTGCATTGTTGATTCAATGCAGCTTTTGAATTGCGCAAGTTTGCATACACAGCCCAAAACCACTGGTTCCAGTTCTCTTTCTGGAAATCTCATGTGGGAGCATCTAGAGATGCACGGATGCACATGCTCATGGCATGAAGTATAAATGCTCTTGTGTAGTTTCCATGTCTTTCTTTGTTCAACTTTCACAGACAGGGCCAATGAGCTGGATTAAATTCTACTGAAATACAAGAGTAGGCTCTCTGTGTGTGACACTCCCATTTTGTTCAAGGCTAAAGTTAACTATTACTTTCTGCTACTTCAGGGCATGTCTCCAGATGCTCATTTCAAATTGCCTCCATACTTATATGCTGTGCTCATTTGCAGGGATTAAAGGACAGAACAACAACAAAAAAAGACCCTAAGGCAGAAAAACAAGTCCTTGATATTTCTCTAGATAGTATCAGGAATTTTCCAGCAATGATTGTACAGCTTCACCAAAGCCAATGGGAGTTGGACAACAAATTTCCAGACGCAAATGTTTCTCTAAGGATGCAGTGTCACCTCAAGGCTTCTTCAGAAACTGGATAATATAATGCTAACAATCAGTGTGCCCACACTAAGATCCCATCCCATAGTTCTAAACATTTTTAAAGTTTTAAAAGGCTTTTGCTCCACTGATTTTCAATCCAGTATGTTCTATCACTTTTTAAGAAAGGGGGCATATGGCCTCAAAATAACATAAGCACTTTTGAAAATTTTCACAGAAAACAAGTGATTTAAGGAGGAATTCAGTTGTGTCTATTGTTATAACTCATGAAAAAGTACAGATGATTTTCGAAAGTAAGATGGAGTGCTTTCTGATTGGTCACTGACCATATCTGTGCTCTTAACATTAAATGAAACCATTCTCCCATTGGCTGTAATTGGCTGTAATTCTTCAAGTAAGCGTACACAATTCAGACTGAACTAGACCTGCAGAGCGGTGAACAGAGGTATATTGGCTACAGGAGAATGAGTTGTTCTGTGCAGAGCATTGTAAAAGTACCTATTTCAATATACTAAAGACTTTAAATACTTTTTACCAAGCATCAGCTATTGATCGGTCCTAAAGACTGACTAGTGACTGAACAGTGTGATGATCTGGTACCCACTGGCAACCCTGTAATGAAGAGCCAGGTTGAAGATCTCACAATTAACGTCAAGAAGCTAGAAGAAAGATTATTATTCTCACTCAAGGCTTCCTGCAGTTTAGGCAAAGGTGATTTTATCCTGCTCAAAGAGGAGAGATTGACTTTTTGCTAAGTATGCAGCTTTGCACAGAGTATGGAAGGAGTGATCAAAGAGGAAAAGCTGGGCTTAAGGAGAAGTAGAGGAGATCTTAAGAGATTTCTAGGGTCAAAAAGAGACTTTCAAAGTCTTGAGACTTTTCTTTCAAAAGAGAACAGCAGTGACTGTTGCAGTGAAGAGCAGTCAACCTATCCCCTAGCTCCACTTGCAGAGAACTCATCCTCAGTAGCACTGGCAGCAGCAGCCCAAAGCCTGGCCTCCTGGCATGGCACATAGCTGAGGTGAGCAGCAAAGCCAGGTCATTTTACCACCTGCAGCAGCAAAGTTGCCTGCTTCGCTGTTCTCTACATAGCCTAGCATAAGGTAGATTTGCAAGGGAAGCGTTAGTTCACTCTCCAAATTAATGGTCCAATATCACCACAGTGTTATTCCCACGCTAACTCGGTCTGGTTGCAACAAGCTTGAGCTTCATGCTCAAACATGCTCACGAGCTCATGGGCACCATAGTTTCAAAGTGAGGTCCTTTGGGACCACCTCCAGGAAGGGGAGCCACAGGGTGTGTATAGCCAAGAAATGCCCACTGTTTGTTTTTTTTTTTAATGAATCTATATGTGTATCTCTGCATTGCGATGGAAATGATGGCTATTGGAAAGTGCACAGACCTCTTTTTCTTGTATGCATTAATAGCACTTTTTTTTCCCTAAGTTCATGTTCAGTCACATTCAGTTAGGAATCTTTGGGGCCTTGAAAGGTGGTTTGGTTTATTTTTTTCTATTACATGAAGGCAACTTTACCTAGCAAATAATAATACCTGCATATAATTGGAGCAGTTCACCACATTAAAATAATAAAATTAATGCAGAGTCCAAACATCAGTATTTAGGAGGGAACTGATTGGAACAGTAACAATCTCTTTTGAAATTTGTCGCTCATATAAAGTTATTGATCACTCTTTCCCATCTGGAAGAAGCAGTCTTTCAGAATAACTGTTGAGATGGTCTTACATTCATTTCAGAAAACAACCTTACCTATAGTCACTGCAAAAATACTGAGGTTTTCCTGGTGTTTGGAGTGAAGAAGGAAGAGAATACCCACAAAAACATATTCTAACAATTTGCTAGAAGAAAAAGTGACAAAATATCTCACCTAGCTTTAAAGTTTCTTAAGTCACTAGTGACAGACAAATAGCTCTGCTAAAACACACTGGGGCTCCAGCTTTGCCTGGACTCTTTGTAAAGGCCTGCCATGAAAGGCACGTATATGTGCTGGATTGCTCCAGCTTCTCAGTAGACATTTTTTACTGTGAGACTCTGAGGATCTTTAGTGCACTAAAGAGAGAGAGCTCCAAAGCTCTCTCTTTGGTGAGAGCTCCAAAGACCTACATAAAGACATGGTTATAAAGCTGCTAGGAGAACAACTGCTACTGAATGCTCAGGATATGCAATCAGAACATCTCCTAGAAGCAGATGTGTTCCCATGAAAATTATTTCTCTTTCTGTTGACTGAGGAGGCCATGAAAATTTGATTGCAACAAAGTGAGTATATTGTAATATATTGTCTTCATATCTTCTAATCTTCTAATAAATACATGCTGCTATCTAAGGGCATCAGCTACACTCACCATCCCAACAAAGGTGTTATTAATTCAAATAATGACTGGGCATTCACTGTTATTTAATGGTAAATTGCTCCCTTTAATTACAGTCTCTACAAAATTTAGAACTGGTCAAAAATTTTACAGGTGTTTTCAGTTCCTCCCTTTGAAATGGCCTTTATTGAGCAGCCAGCTGCAAGCTAAAGAAATGAGCAAAGTTTCAAAGGAGAGGATAGGATAGAAAGAGATACCGAGAGATACCATGGGCCCGTGGTGGTGCCATGAAGGCACATTTCCTTTCTCCATCGTTTACAGCATCTCCTTATATCAGTTTCCCTGATGATTTATTTAATGAGGATGTAACTGTCTGAATGGCAGTTAACCCTGGAATGAAATAGCTAAATAAAGTCACGTCCTTCAAGCATTTAAAATTTCATCTGAAGATCCCCATCACTGGCAAGGTAAGGACTTCTATTTTGGGGTTAAAATATACAGACATATTCATGGGTTAAAATATACAGAGATATTCATAACATATCAAACAAAAGTCAGTACAAAATAAGTTTATGAATAAACGAGTGCACTGTATGAGAAAAGTGTTTTATGTAGAAAGAAAAAAAGAGTATTCCTGTTAGCAAGAATATGATGTAGCATTTAACTTAAACACTTCAAAAAAAATCCAAAGAACTCATTTTCAGAAAGATAATTGGGGATTCTCAAGGCACTAGGCCAATTGATGAGATATATTTTCCATAAACAATTATTAAGAAGATAATAGGAAAATGGCAGATAATTTTAATTTCCAAGACAGAACATCCTTGCTAACTGCAAAGGCTATAAGAATTCTGCTTAAGCACATGTTAATTCCCTTCAGGTCTTGCAAAGTGGCCTTAAAAATCCTCACGTTCAAGAGTTTCATCTTACATGGATTGCAACTGTTCTGCATGCTCTACAAGATACTTATGACTCTAAAGAAAAGAATATAAGTACAGTCCTCAGGTGGACCTTATCTGGGGGATATCAGAATCTTTTGCAAATTTTTTATTTCAGGAGTTCTGTTGGCTGTATTTTTGAAAAATTCAATAGCTACTGCATGTCTGCACTTCCCAATTGAAATGTAATAGTTTACAGGACATATATTTGGATCTCAGTTCAGATTTTATTTTCCTCTTATGCACATGTAATGTGCATAATATGCCCACCTACACAGATACACATATATACATACAGATCTTTATATGTGGGCATGTATACTCACACAAATGCAGGCTGAAGAAAATCCTCAGGAGTTTTACAAAAGTAGTTAGTGTTTATCTACTGAATTACAGAGACATTATAAAGGCAAGAAATTTTCTTTCCTTCTGTAATTTCACAATGAAATCAAAAATTAACAAAGGCCAGATTCTGAATGTGTAGATTTGGATAAGCACAACAGTAGGCCTAACACTGACTTTTGCCACAGATTTTAGGTTAATATTCTGAATCCTTTTCCTTTCCATATAAAAAAGCCTTTTATTTTGTTCTTTTTATCTCCTTAAAATCACATGGTCTAAAGGAAGCTAAGTATTCTATAGTTTGAACATTATTTACAAAGAGCTCTATGAAGGTGCTAACCATATAAAACATATTTTATATTTTATATTTTATCACAAAAACCATACCCTGAAAAAACCATCATTTTCCATATTATTATTGTCTCGGCAGTGGCCTTCTGTTCTAAACATACCCCGCTACGTTGGTGAGTGCTGTCTGTCCTGGGCACATCAGGTGATCGATTATTTTAGATCCTCACCATCAATCGCATTGCAAACTGGCATACAGCAGCAGGTTCATCCAAAACCTCCTGAACTCAATGCTGAGAAGCTGACTGATTTCAGTAGATTTTGGATCAAACAGAGAGAAAACCCCACCAGCATGCAGCAGAGCCTGACGCTGGCACTGGAAAGCATTTCCCCAAATCGTCTGCCATGCTCTCACACCCCTGGCACGTCGCCTTTCCCTTTTGGGTGAGCTGCTCAAGGCAGCGAGCACCAGCGTGCCGCCCTGCGTGCTGCACAGCCCGCCACTTCCCATGGCGAGCCAGGACAGTTTAAAAAAAGCAACACAGCCCTGCGAGCAGCAGCAAGGGAAAACATCAACAGGAGCCGAGGAGCTGGAAAGGCCAAGGACACCTGAAAATGCAAAAAGGAGAAGGGGAAGAGACCCGAGCTGGAAGCCCGGCAAGGAGCAAAGGAGCCGTGCTGTCCCACAGGCATCGGGAAGGAGGAGGATGAGGAGGAGGTGGTTAGTGGGGAATGAGAGGGGGGAGTCCCCCGTCTGGCTGCTCAGCGTTAGATCAAACTCTCTCGCTTACCTTGGCACACACCAAAAAACAAAATACCAACCCCAATTTTCCCTCGGCTCTGCTATGTGATCAATATCATCCCGATGGCAGGGTTTTCCTCCACTCAGTGAAGCAGCTCCAAGCCCTGGAGGGGATTATTTTTAGGCTGGTGATGGGAAGATCAGCTGCTGCCTCCTATCGAGTTTCCAAAGTGCACGAGCTCTTCTTGCCTTTCTCACATGCTAAAGGGGGCAGGAATCTGGGAAGAGACAGGCAAGCAAAAAGCACCAATTTTTCGCCTTCTTGAAGCGACAGTCCCCCGAGATTTCTTCCGCGTGCTTTTATTTTCACATTGGCTGACAGATGCAGCCAGAGCCCAGCTCGGCTGCACTCCAGCACAGGCACCGGTGTCTGACGGCTCTTCAGAAATAACTGAGCATGACACAAGGTAGCCTAACTTTTTTGGCAGCCGTGAGAGCGTCAGTTTGTGAATTCTTGCAATTTAATCTCTGCTTGTTTGAATTTGACAATAGAATTTTGCAAATCTTCCATCATCCTGAGCCAAAGGCAAAAAAGTCTACTCAGATATTTTACCTTCGACTCCTGTAGATTCTGCTGCTTAAAATATAAAGCAAAGCAAATTCCTTGTTGTGTTTTTGTTTTTGTTTTTTTGTCATATAGAAAAAGAGGACCTTGAGATAATGGGTGTCTTTTTCCTTTAAATGGGTGATTATTTTTAATCTTAAATAAAAATATACACCGGGAAAACATTTTCAATACCATTGCTCTTATTTACAAGTGATTCATATTGCAACATTAGCACTTGAAACTTCAAATACATTTCCCTATTTAAAGAGAAGGAGGTCCCTAGAGAGCTTGCATGCTCTTGGTTGGTTTGTTTATTTATTTCCTTGTGGTACTACTGAACCAAGCAACACCGCCACAATACTTCCACCACAATACTTTTCTGCCACAAGCAGCTACAAAACCTGAGGCCACAAATGCAAAGATCATACTGTTAGATGCAGGACTCTGTGGTGCACCATAGCAAGACATGTTTGAGCACAGCCAGTCCTTAGTTAAGTATCACAGCTGGAGATCCTTGGGGACAGGTTTTGCTTGGACCTAGCAGAATCTGGTGGTTATACCTAGGCTGCTAGAACAAATGTTTGTCAGTGCCTTGGGGTCAAGTTCATTCTGATATTGTGAAAGGGGGTGAAGGAAATCTGAGCTAAGAATGCACCTGGATGGTTGGGGCATAAATTGGCAGGATGCAATAAAAGCTTGGAAGGCTCTCCTTATTTTTCTCCTGTAACTTTTTACCTTGTGACTATAAGGACAAGAAAGCAGCAACCTCAGCTCTTCAGAATATTACTGCCTTTTGTTATGTCCCATTGACCTGTGACTACCAGCACCTCATTACGCTGAGACAGTCCTACATGGCACCTTAGAAATCTTCATTGCATATTAGATTTTTCTGCTTTCTTTCCTTTCCTTTCTGATTTTCTTTTAAAGTTCCATGACTTATAAAAAAATGTGGAATGAAAGCTCCTGAGTTCTCCTAAATATGCATGTTTTGTTTAAGAAGACAAAAAATAAATCTTAAACTCATCTAAAAAGAGCACCATAGCCTGACATTTCTGAAGATGGGCAAAATTAGAGTGTTGAGTGAAGTTTGTGGTCAGAATTGTCTTTACCAGAACATGAACAATTTTCTCATCATCAATCATTTCCATTGTTTCTATTGAAGAAAATATACAGGAATAAATTTTTTTTAAAAAAAGTTAAAATACATGTAGAAGCAACCGACTTGATTTCATCTATCTTGCTATTTTCAATTCATTTCATCTTGCTACTTTCTAACAGCAGCGCTTTCATTCCTCTACTTGCAAAGCTAGGATGCTTTGAAATGTATTTTTTTAAAGGATTAAGAAAAACAGAAAGCTCCAAGATGACAGAACACATTCTATTTTGATCTTTCTGACTTTTTTTTTTATATTCACTTAGGTTTTTCATTTTGCCAAGAGGAAAAAAAAGGTGGAGGGGAACAGAGCTCAGGATTATATGCTTCAGGATTCAATTTATATTTCAGGATGTGTTTGGAGCTGTAATTAAATGAAAAATTTAATTGAGATTCTGCCCCAAATTTCCTGCATTTGCTCCTAGGGGACAGCAGCTGCGGCTCCCAAAGCCTGGGTGCTCCGGGTGCCGTGGGCGCGAGGAGCGGCGGGTACCTACGTGGTGCAGGACGCGGCGGTGGCAGCGCGATGCGGAGGCGAGCGCAATGTGGAGGCGAGCGCGGTGCGCGGGAGGCAGCTCCACGCGCTGCGGTGCTCAGCAGCCGGCGCGCTGCGGCTCGCCTTATGCAACACGGCTGCAACAGCCCCTTGCAGCATCCCTGGGCAGAAACGCAGCAAGATTTTGGCGGGGGGGGAAATCTGTACCAAAAGAAAAAAATCTTATATAGTGCTGCGTTTGGGTTCTTTGCTCCCCAGCAGCAGCTGTCAAGAGGCAAAATGCAATAAAATGCTCACAAGACCTGCTCTCTTGTGTGGGCTTGTATGGGACTCGCCTGACTGAACCCAAAGGAACCTAAATGGAGAAGGAGAGTCAGGAGCAGAAAAAGGCTGTAATAAATTAGCACTCTTCTACATGAGGAAATTACCTCAAGTGACTGTTGTGGCGGAAGATCAATTTGCTGTAGCTTGCAGTTGAGCACTTTCCACTTCCATTTTCTTGGTTTATTTAAGTCACTGAACAGGAAAGGCTATTGGTAGTCTGGACAGTGTCCACACAGCCGGCACTCCTGCAGTAATTGTGCTCTCAGGAGTCTGTAACTCTGACAGCTCCCACACTGCAGCCTGGGCTGCAGAGCTCCTACCAAGAGCAACCCACGGGCACACCAGCCCCAAGCAATCACGTCACCAGGCCCAAAGGAGCCCTCAGTCAATAACAGCTGAACGAGGGTATCTTGGGTTCTCCACATGCTAGGCAGTGAGCTGAAATCACCACTTTGCACCCTTGCACACAGGCCATTTTGTTAGCACTGGCAACACTGAAGTAGGTGTCTTGGAGAAATCCTCCTGTGCACATTGAGGTGAACAAGCAGTGAAAAATTATCTTTTCGTTATTTTTTTTTTATATTTTTAAACTCCTCAGTAGATCACTTATATTGAGGCTTTATGCCCTTTGATTTAGGCTTTATGGCTGTATAAACAAATGCATGAGTAAATTCTGAGCTACGCTCCATTCAGTCTTTGTTTCTAGAATTGTCGCAGTGATGGAATTCTAGTAGCACCATGTCACAGCTCTTGTCATTGTATAGAAAGCTTGACATGACTTCAATCTTCATTTTGTCTATGCAAATAGCTCTATTAAAAAAAAAGAAAATAAAATTCTTGCTGTGTTGGTTTTAGTTATATCTTGTTTTATCTCAGAAATGGATCTTCTGAATTTGTAAATGTTAACGAAGCAGCAAAGATGCAATTTTCTACAGTTGTGTTTTTGTTTTTGTTTTATATAATGGAAAATGCAGCCTGGACTTTGAATAACTTCTTTCTCCGTTAAATATTCATTGTGATTAAGCTTGGAGGGGGGAAGCTGCAAGAAGCTCAGTGTTATTTGAAATATTTTCCACGGCTTTTTTTAAAGTTATTATTCCTTGTTTCTATGGGGAAAAAAAATGTTGTGGAAAAATATATACAGCAAAAGTTTAACCGAGTGGTCCATGCAGAGACGAACTCTATAAGGAGAACTACAGGGAAATTCAGGAAGTCAGAACTCGCCAGCATGAAGGGGTAACTAAAGCTAGGAAACTTCAACAGGGATTTCTTATACTGTTGTGTGCTGCCCCCAAAAATTTTATCTTATTTTTAAACAAGCAAATCTACTAGATTGATTTCATCCTGCCTACAAATATAACAGGACTAAACTAACAGCCAATCCTTAAGAGGATTCGTATCTCTTTTTTTTTTTTTACCAGGCAAGATACATAGGGTAATTTCCATACTTCTCTCTACATCGTCATACTCCATTCTCTGAAGTTCTGTATCTCAAAAAAAGAACTTTTTAGCAAAGCCCATGTTAAGGTTCCCAGGGAATAAAAAAAGAACTTCAAATAAAAATTATTTTCATTTAAAGAAACTGCTTTGTTCTTTGTATTAACTAATACTGAAAGGAGGAGCTAAATGCTAATGTCCTCATCTCCGACCTTTTCTTATTCTGTCTTTGCTAGTGTCAGCTGTGACCCTTGCTGAAAACAGGAAAAAAAGTCCAAAGTTTATCTTACAAAACACAAAATTCTACTAAATTCCCATAGTTAGATGGATTAAAAGCTCCAGTAGCATTTAGGCCAAAGGACTGAGGTTTCCTTAAAATAACTCTTTTGCCTTAGAGCAGAATACGGCAATGGGCAACCAGGGGAAGGCAATGGCTTATCAGAAAACACAGAAGACCATTAACAACAACAAATTAAAACATCCTCACTTAGGCAGCAATCAGCACTATCCTTCCTCTCAGCTCAGCACAGACTGGAGTAAATTGTTAAACCATTCGGTCCAAATACAAGACTTATATGATACTGTACGGTGGAAAGTAAAAGTCTTTGGGAAAATGATTGTTCGTAGAGAAGAGTGGTGGAAAAACAGCAGTATGAAATGCATAATGCTTCAAGGCAGACTCTTGGCAGACATGTAAGATTTATTAACATGACTGAAGACAGATTTACCTCATATTTATTGCAATAAAACAAATTATCTGAGCAATGTAAAAAGGAATTAAGTAGACTTTTGTCAGCAGCCGCTCTCTGTTTTATATCTTGTTCCTGCAATGGTTACAGAGTTGGCTGGAGGCACTATCTCATTTCAACTGGACCAGTAGATTGTTTTAGAACTTTACATGTGAAACACCAAAGCAATCTGGACATCATCGAACAAATATGACCAAAGTGATTCTGGCCAAATTTTCTGTTTGTGAATTGTTTTTTTTAAGTTGATGAGACATGATGCTGCAAGTATTCTGATGAATTAATTTATGTCTTCTCTCAGTTATCTGAAGGAAATGAAGAATAAACTAGTGTATGGACATGTGTGTGTCTTACATGCTCAGTTACATATTGCTTATCATTCCAGTGGCAATTAAGAATGTACCTCAACTTTACAACTCAGATCCAGATCTGGCCTGTAAATGAGTCCTCATCCAGCAGATGTTTCAAACTAAAGGGCACATTTTTTTCTACAATAAGACAGATTCTGTGTGTTAGCTTGCAGCATCTGACTACTAGCTGTGGCTAAGTGACGTTTAAGAGCAGTAGAATACAATTGATTATGGCTTTGAAACACAAGGTAACAGTCATTTGTACTAAGAATGTGTATATAGGTATGGCATGTTATACATGAACAGGTCAAATGGAATCTTCAGGAGATAGATCTCCTATTTACCATTGCAGAAAATCCTAGATGAAAAAAAAAGAGTTCATGAAACAAGATGGTCAATATTTGTTGCATAGGCTGTATTGTATTATGAGTAGCTAATGTGTATATGCACTCTTTTACTTACATTAAAAAAAGTCCCTATGGCAATATTTGGTTTTTGGAATCCAGTAGCTAATGACATTTTGATTAGTGTGGCCACACAGAATGGGGAAATAAACTGTGAGAAAAAGTGAGGTGAAAGAAAGAAGAGTGACATTAGAGGATGATTCTGTCTGGGAACACCTATGTCTTTGAGGAAAAACACATCTGCACATCCCCTTCTTACCTTACTAACCCTTACTAACGTTCTTAAGCAGATGTTTTTGTAAGACCGGGTGGCTTCATTTGGACTAAATATTTGGATAAGTAACTCAAAGCGAACGATCCCCTCTCCTCCCCAAAAATAAAGAAGAGAGAAAGGAATCTGGTTCCTTTCAGAAAAGAACAAAATCATGATGAAGATGTACAGGTCCAAGTTTTATTAGAAACAACAAAAATCTTGCAAAGGCTAGGATAAGAAAGCTATGTCATAAGATGGAAGTTATTCTGAAATTGGGTTGAGCCCTCCTATTCTTGGGAGGTTGAGGTTAGAATTAAAGTATATATCTTTGAGCTTTAGCACAGTCTTAAGTCACAAAAAGCAGTTCTGTGGTTCCAAATGTTCCAGCATCTTCTCAAAAAATCACTGAAATTATATTTGGGGATCTTATTGGTTCATCCACAAATTAATGGTCTACTTATGAGGCCTACTGACAGACAACATCAGTCTCTAGAAAGCAGAGGTTTCTCGAGGTTGGATACACAGATCTAAGCCTTTTCCAAGACACAGTTCAGGGTACTTGAAGATACGAAGGTAGACCTGAGGTAGTTCACTCACTTGAGTCATTTTAGCTCTACTGATCAATTTAGCTATCTGTTTTCCTTCAGTCAGGTACTCCAAGTTACTGCACTCATCACTGAATCAAATGAAAGTATGTTTGAGAGTAACCTATAAAATAAGTCTATATCCCAGATGTTTTGAATGTTCTATATCCTTCTTTAAAAAAATCCTTTAATTCATAATAATTTAATTCATAATCCAAAAGCAGTGTAATTCTAGTTTTGGGGGTGTTTCTACCAAAAAATTAAAACTTAGATCAAATGTTTCACAGCTGTATATTAGTATTGTAACATAAACTCAATGACATTGCCTTTCCAGCAGTATTTTGAGCTAAAAAGTAGCTCACACCCTGCTGCATATAGTTCTAAGTGGCTAA
>JAUBOD010001117.1:48423-80940 GCA_032353885.1 Nothura maculosa | reverse complement strand
TTGTAAATGCTGCCTTTGCTAAAAAGTGAGGCTAGAATTTGACACATTCCTTTCTCTCATATACAGTCCTAAAAGCTATGATAGGTAGTGTCTAGTAAAATCGCTTGTGTCAGGTGAGGTCACCACTAAGAGCCCTTGGCTTTCAGCCGTCCTGGAGTTCCTCCTTCAAGCCTGCCACACACCTGAACACACCCTGAAAACTGCACTGAATTGGGCATGAAACATTTCTATCTCGGAGTGAGCATGTCAGTGTTCAGGACTGAGCTTACGTGTTTCACCAGCCCCTATTTTCCATTTTCTGATAAGTATTAAAAACCACACCCCTGTACAGACTTGTATTGGTTTAGATTGGAAGTGTAATACTTTATTGTAGTCATCCCACCTTCTATGACTCCGCTCATAGAACTTAAGGTAGGGTGTTTTTATGTTTTCATATGCCTTCAGCAAATGGAAAATGGACATTATGACTGCAAGAAAATTCCCTCTCACATGTGATTACTCTGCCCTCTGCTGGGACTCATCTCACAGAAAAAAAGGACACTTCACCCAGGAGGCTTTATCCTGAAGGAGCTGAAGGAAAACAGCGTCTCGTTTATGCAGTTTTCCAGACATGGCACCAAAGCGCACGCCCAGCAACCTGTGGCAAAAGGGCTACGTGATGCTGAGCAGCACGGACCACCACCTCGGAGATGTTAAGGTAGGAGACGTTAAGGTAGGAAACGCTGCTACACCTGCGCATAGGCAGCTGCACAAGCAGCAGTACCTTGAGGAAGTTACATGAGTACTACGTGCAGTGGCCCTACGTCTCATGCCCACTTGCCCCACCACAACCGCACCAAGGTGCCCAGAGCAGCCAACACCGCCCGCTTCCCAACGGCCACTCCCTCTCCCAACGGCCATTCCCGGTGACGCCACCGCGCGCTCCGCGCATGCGCAGCGACACCCTCCCCCCCCCATACACACACGGCGGACTACACTTCCCAGAATGCCCCGCGCAGGGCGGCCAGCAGCGCCGCTCCCCAGGGCGTGGGTAGCGGCGCGGAGCCGGTGGCGGCAACATGGAGGCCGAGGTCGGGGGTTCCCGCGCGCTGCCGGCGGCCGACTCGCGCACCGGGGGCCACCTGGCCGCCCTGGTGCTGGCGCGGGGCGGCAGCAAGGGGATCCCGCTGAAGAACATCAAGCTGCTGGCCGGGGTGCCGCTCCTCGGCTGGGTGCTGCGCGCCGCCATCGACGCCGGCGTCTTCCACAGGTGCGCATGCGCGTAGCCCCCTGCTCCCACCCCTACCCTTGTGCGCATGGGCATTGCGGCGGGACGGGGGGGGGGGGTACCTATATGTACATATAGGTACCTATATGGGGGTACCTATATGTATGTACATATACATATGTATGTATATGTACATATGATGATGTACATATGATGTACATACATATGTATGTACATATGTTCATATATGTGTGTATACACACACATATATGTTCATATAGGTGTGTATATACACACACACCCCTATATATATTTTATATATATACGTGTACTTGTGTGCATATGTGCCTGTGAAACCACTCTCGAGGCGCCCTCTGTTTTTATAGCGGGAGTGGTCCCCCCTCAGAGTCAAAACCCGCCTGTCAGTGTACACATTACCCGGGCAAACTCCTGTTGGTCAAACGGGTGGGTATGTTTGGCACCAAAGCACGAGGAAATGCCCCGGGCTGTGTCACCTGTGCTCATGGGTGTGACGTGACGTGGCCGTGCTGCCTCCGAGCACACGGCAGCAGGAACGCGAGTGTTCGCGTTCACCCGAGAGCTGGGTTTGGCCATTGCCTTTGTGAATGTTTATTGTGCCGAAATAAAAATGATCATACTTCACCATTGTGAGAACTGTTGTTTGCCTTTTTTTTTTTCCTCCCCATCAGAGCATCTGTGGTTGTCTCTTAACAAGCTCTTCCTTGGACTTTGGATTTGCTTATCCTAACAAGGTTTCATTATCCTTAAAGAAAAAGCGAGTTCTGTCTAGTTCTGCAACTGAATAGCAGTTTTGTCTGTTGTCAGGGTTGTTTCTGAACTCTTTAAGTGCCTCTGTTTTGAATGCATCCTTTCACCCGTCGTGCCTAGCAGATTGTAGCATGCTGGTGTTGAGTATTTACAGTAGCATTTCTGACTCTGGTGTTACTCAAGCTATTTATGTGCCAGATTTATGTGCTATTTATGTGATAGATCAAGTGCCATCGATAGATCAAACTGAAGTGCAGCTCAAGCCTGAGATTTTATGATCTAGCCAATATGTTCTTCATTTCTAGAAGTGGTTTATCCTTGTACCAATAGGAGCGTTTTAATAACTAGTTCCCAGATTTAATCCATGGGTAAAACAGAGCATTGTTCAGTTCAGCAGACTATGACAGGCAAATTAGTAATGTTGGATTAGCAACTTCCGGCTTTTGTAACCATTATGTCTTATTTTAATAGGATTCAAGGCAAACTGAGTTGTTCTTTATATGTTTATTCATTTCTGTCCTTTTCTGCCAACAGTGTGTGGGTTTCTACAGACCACGATGAAATTGAGAAGGTTGCAAAGCAATTCGGTGCTCAAGTTCATCGCCGAAGTCCTGAAGTGTCTCAAGACTCCTCTACTTCTCTAGAGACTATCAGGGAGTTTCTTAATCATCATCATGGTACATTAGCATTTTTTGTTGGGTTTCAATAGGCAAGTGTGCTGAATTTTTATATTTTATTAAAGACCTAGAAGGATGAGGAATTTATTTTATTGGAAGAAAGGGAAAGTAAAGCCTATATTAAATAAAGCTAGTAATGTTCTCTTTTTTACATGGCATTTGCTTATGTCACATTCTGAAACTGTGCATATTAAAAAGAATGACTATTTCATAAATGTTTGTTTTTCTTTAGAGATTGATATTGTAGGAAATATTCAAGCAACATCTCCCTGTTTACACCCCAGTGATCTTATAAAAGTGGCAGATCTGATCCAGAAGGAGGGATTTGATTCCGTCTTCTCTGTTGTAAGAAGGCATCAATTTAGATGGAGCGAGGTGAAAAAAGGAGGTAATATTTAGGTTTATGTATTGCTATTGCTCATTGTTTTGTAGAAGTGATGAGCAACTGAAAGTGCAAGTGCTATTATCATGTCTAGGCTCATAATAAAAATTTCCTAACTTGTATGTGTTAATTCCTGCTTGGCAGGTATGCAGGTGTATACTGACATGACCCTCAGGTCTTATCTTAATTAGGAAAGTATTTTGTTCTTACTTTGCTCTGGATAGTGAAAGGCTGAAGTAAAGTCTAAGTGAAGGTGGGATGGCAACCTCATAGCCTGAAGGCTTAGGATTTATTCCAGCCTGTTCATTAGTCTGTGGGGTTACGTCAGCTTGCAAACTGCTTTTGAGTCATGAATTCTGAGCTCATGCTAATTGGCTCATATGAATAAATGTGACTCTTTCTTATTGAGAAAGTGTGCTTCCCAAGTACATTTGCCAAGATGAACAAAAACTGAACTCTTTACAAGTAAATAAAGATTGTGCCTAATTGTAGTTGCAGAACTACGTTGAATACAAACATCTCCACCCCACACTATGTTGTTTTCATTTCTGTGTCTAAAGAAGAAATGTTTGCTTCTATCTTTCAGTAACTTCAACCTCATTCTTTGATAGTACTTGAGTATTAAGAACTCTTTAGATTTTAAAATAAAAAATGCTTCAATTGCCTTTTTTTACCAGTTTGTTTTGAACTGTGTTATAGAAGAGCACCTGGAAAATAATTGAAGCATGGAATTAGAGATGGAATAAAAGGTTTTTGATTAGAATGAATAGACAATTTGAACATCCTCATTGTTTCTGAAAAGAGGAGTAATATTGTGATGCAATTTGTGTGCAACCTGTAAGAGGAACATCAAAATCATGGCTGAAAGTTAGGATTCTGTGGATTGCATTTTAGGCATCCAGGACTAAGTTCACTTAACATCTTGAGATGCTAGAATGGACATCTGTGAAAGAATAAATCTCATTTGGAGATACCATGTGGCTTCATGAAGAAGTTGGGTGGCATCAAGTCTCCATAGGTATTTGACATCTGTGAATTCCTTATACCCTCAAAGTATTAAAAGGAAAGAAAGCTTCAAGGCCTACCCAAAACAGAAAATCATTCTTTAGTAGCATGTGACATCTGAGGTCTTTTAATATAGTGGAAGAGAAAGAATCATTCTGTTACCAGGAATATATATGAGAAGAGTTGGAGGAGGGAAAAAAGTCATACCAACATTCACAGCTTAAGAGGAAAAGAAAATTGCCTTTCAGGAATGTAATGTTTCAGTTAACAGCAATTACAAGAGTGGAGTTTCAGACTGTTTTCAGGTGGCTTTAAAATATTCAATACCTTACCAGTATTTTGTATGCTTTTATATGTATGTTTATTGTTCCTTGCCCTTAACAGATTAATCTGTGTGCAACCTGAAAGAGAACAGTGTCTCTTTGCAATGGGCTATTTACTTCCTAGAACACAAAGCTGTAATGTAGTTACTAAATTTAAAATGTGTATACTTTAAGCCTTAGGATAATTGGAGTATTTAAGAATTCAAATACTCAGATTCTCATTGTATCATGAGATGTGGTGCATTTTGGGAGACCTAAGCATAGGTGTCTCTGGCCCCTGGTTCAGTTTCTGCTGTATTCACTATAGCTATTACTTCTTCAAAGACTTTCTTTTCTTTTTTGTGGACACTGATTAAACCAGTTGAGAATGGCTCATATGGCTCCGTTTAGGTAGAAAGTGACAACATGTTTCCAAAGGCAAAACTTCTTCCCACAATGTCTTTATGCCTAGTAGATTTTAGGCTGATTCCCCTAGATTTGATTTAAGGCATCTTTGTTTTTAGGTGTAGGTAGGTGATTGTGTGTGTGGTTACTCTCACTTTAACCCTTCCTGTAGTGTACTAGAAGATAGAACATGGAAAGTCTGGTATTTCTTCCTTCATACAGGCAAGAACACTTTAGAAGAAAGTTTGTTAAGCAGCTATGGAACTGAGGACCTCTCAATAATTTTTCTTTTCAAACATTATTGCTGCTAGAAACGTAGGGCTGTCTTCCAGTTTGTTATTATTAGTTACAACAAAGAACACAGAGTTCAATGATTATTTATAAAGCTAAGCTATGAGAAGCAGCAATGAAAGAAGTGAACGTTTGAATTTATTCCCTTAATTCTTTAAATAGCTTTCAATTGAAAATAAAAAGTTAGGAAAAGTCTCTGAACAAGGATTTCTGGAAAACTTAGTTTGTCATTTCTCTTTGCTAACAGAAAACAAAATGACAGAGCCTCAAAACCTGAACCCAGCAAAACGGTACCGGAGACAAGACTGGCCTGGAGAGCTGTATGAAAATGGCTCATTTTACTTTGCTAAGAGGCATTTGATTGAGAAAGGCTACTTGCAGGTTAGTGTTTCTGACCTTCATGGCTTTCTAGAATAATGCTTCTTCTACTTCTGACGTGGAGGGTTCTGAATTCAATCTCTCTTCTTCTGACAGTCAGTGTCTAGTAAAAGCACCTTGACCTCAAGGTGGTTAGCTTAAGCGTGATACCTACAGTGCCACTGTAAGTAGGACAGTTCTGGTAACAGCTTTCTCCACAGCAAATGTATTAATGCAAATAATATTTGTATATCCAGATATAAGCCAAGAAGAATACTGTATTGAGATTGGCATCAGTTGGCTCATTCATGGTCTTAAACTTTTGGTCTTGTATCAGTTCTGTATTGTAATTTTGAAAGGGCCTTGTCCCCCTTCCTGATGTAGTGCATTTCCGGTGAGGTAGTACAGAACAAGTGTATTTACATCAGGTTTCATTTGTCTGCTTATATAGCCCCTTAATCTTATGTAAGACAGACTTTCCATTTTACAGATTATTTCCAACATTTGTCACCAAAACTACACAAAAGTCTAACAAATATTTCCATATTTCTGCTAGAAGTACTTTATGAGGTATGGCAAGAATGTAAGGCTCTTTTTTCTGCCTCTTGTAAATAACTCACTGGTTACTAACTTAGATCTCTATAGTTCAGGTAGATCCATGTAGTGCCAGCAGGTGCTGTGTGGACTTAAAGCATTGAGCTTCATTGCTTTGTGCATTTTATGAAGCTTGAGGTGCTAAATTTTTGATGATCAATGCCTTTTGCTTTTCTCTCTCTTATTTTGTTGATTCTGTTTTGCTCTCTTGCTTTTTAATTAAATTGCCATTTGGTGGATATGTTTCCAGTTGAGATGAAGTCTTTGTGTAGGTAACAAAGCCAAAAAAAGCATGCTTGTACTGAGTGCCAAATGTGTTACTATTTTACTATACTATTAGATAAAAACCTAGTAAATCACTATGCTCTATTGACTAGAAGGGATGACATCCTTCTAGCACACTTTCTATAGTTGTAGTAACTGAGAATGTAGAGTTACTTAAAATGCTGGATTCTGTGTAATTAGCAAAATGCCATTTTAGGTGGTTCAGTTGTATTTAAGCCACTATGACTGCTGCATAAATGGGTATCTAGTTTTTATTGCTTGCTCCTTGGTACAGTTTTATTGGTCTATTAACCCAAATGGAAAACATTAATATGTTATTTTTCATTTAGGGTGGTAAAATGGCCTACTATGAAATGCGTGCAGAGCACAGCGTCGATATTGATATAGACATCGACTGGCCGATTGCGGAGCAAAGAGTGCTGAGGTAAAAACACTTGCTGTTCCCTTATGGCTTCTGTGTCGCTCCTTGTTTCAAGTTACCATCCTATGACTTCATAATGTTTGTTTAGTTTTGAGCTTATAACTTAAAGATCCGTCATTTTTTCCTTTGCCTGCAGAAATCAGAGGAATTACCTTTGCAGTTTCATTTTTAAAGTTTCAGCCTAGAGCAAAGGGAGAGCCCTGCTTTTTTCTTTATTGCGGGAGAATATGCTTTATGAGTGAAGATCAGAAAAGACTTCTAAAAAAGATTTTTCTTAAAACAATTTCAAAGGTGTTACAACTGTGATCTTCACACAAAAGAATTTGTCTATTTTTTTGACTATGCAAAAGCTTCCGTCCTGAAAAGATAACTTCTTTGTCTAGATTTGGATATTTTGGTAAAGAACCATTGAAAGAGGTGAAGCTCCTGGTTTGCAGTATTGATGGATGCCTGACAAACGGCCGCATTTATGTGACAGAAGATCAGAAGGAAATGGTCTCTTATGATTATAGAGATATTGTTGGGATTGAGCTCTTGAAGAAAAGAGGAATCCAGGTAAGCATTATTCTGAAATGTTTGAGCTTTACTTCTGATTTAAACTGAACATTAAATGTTTCTAAAACCTACAGCACTTGAAGTTCCATAAGAGTGCTTTAGAGCAAGGTGTATGATACTTTGGCACAGGGTTGGGACAAGTGTTCTCAGATTCTTTCAAGGAAAATTACGCTTTTTGATAAAGTTCTTGCTCTCAATCATTATAGTCATGACATTCCTTTTTTTTTCACTTTTTCTCTTGCAAAAATTGATAGAGGAAATTTGTACACTGTATTGCTAGCCTTAATCATATTGAGTGATGTTTTAGATGCACATTAATTATAACACTGTTGTTTGTTGTGACATCTCCATGCTACACGAACTATTAACATGTTTTTGCAGTAGCTCTGCCAAGGAGGGGTACTTTGTTATGTGTTATCTATGGAAGAGGAAGGGGTACACAGTGATGATGGCAAAGTGGGAAAATCAAACACCAATTGCTTTTGTTTGTAATTGCCTTAACTACAATTTATACTCCTCGAAACTTCAAGAATTCAAGGCAAACTGGAAAAACACAGATTATAATATGATTGCTCTTCTGAATTATTGGTATTGAATTCTGCTAAACAGAGGATCTAGTAACTTTTAGGTTAAATTAGACACCTTGCTTTTCTCTATATGTGCTGCTGCCTTTGATATAGCTGTAAGAATTTTTTGGAGAATAAGAACTGATTAATACAGGTCCAGGACGTCTTCAGAGAGCTTTGTTTAAATCATACTGCAGGTGAAGATAGGTGTGGACAAGGTAAACTAAGCCAAGCCGCAAGGAGACTGTTCAGAAACATTTTGCAGTCTCAGTAGTAGGAGTTCTTAAAACAGGTGAGGCAAGACATTCTTGAAATAGAGGAGCAGCTGATGCTGCCTTGGGGCAATGGAAAGGTGTAGATGGGTTTTCAAAACCTCCAGCTCTGTTTTCTAGCAGGCAAAGGAGAGGAACCTTGTAATCATTTGTTGCCTGTGAGCACCCATTTTCATTCCTACTTTGTCTTGCAGTCTTTCATTAGAAACTCCTTGGGCTTTGTGCTGCACTTGCTATATTTCTGGCATATGTTGCTGACACACCCTTGCTTTGTGCACAGGTCCTTTTATTTAAAATCAGATATGCCAAATATTCATTGTCACTTAGTAGCAGTTAGGAAAAATAAATTTGTCTGTAAGTTGGATATAAAACTTGGGAGAGGAAGACGGATCTTAGATTAATTATCCTGCTGCAATTACCTTTATTTCCTTTCTGGTGTGTTGTTCTTAAATTTCAAAATCAGAATGAAATTCCTGAGGTTAATGTGCCACATCAATTTGCTTAATGTTCTGTTGAGGCTTAGAAGTCCTATTGTAAAAAAACATTAGTGATATCCAATATTTAATTTGGTGTGTTTCATTAAAAAAGAAAACAGAATTTCCTTTTCTATGAACTTCAAGGAAACCTACAAACTGGTGGTGCATTCTGTCCTAACAAGCTGTAATGAAAGATTGTAATGTGCATTTTCCAGCCTTTTTTTTTTTCTTTGAGTCCTAATCACTTTTGCTGTGAGTTTTGAAAGAATAAACCAGTTGTGCAACATTTCAGATATCAAGGAAGAGAGCTTCTATGTGCAAAATTTCATCTTTTCCTTCATAAAACAATTTGTCATGTTTGTGTGTAGAATTTATTTTAACTTGTCTTAATTTAATAGGTTCGACTTATCTCTGAAAGAGATTGTTCCAAAACACTGTCTGCCATGCAGCTGGGATGTATAGCAAAAGTTAATGCAACAAATAAATTACAAGTCCTAGAGGACTGGCGAAAAGATATTGCTTTGAGCTGGAAAGAAGTGGCTTACTTAGGTCAGTTTCTTTTCTTTTTGTACTAAAATTTCATACAGAAATAGTGAAATTCCTGACACTAATCATCTTCAAAGTACTTTGCCCTTTGTTAAAAACTTAGACTTAATGGAATTTAACTGCATATTGTAGCATAAGATCACCAAAAGTAAATACACATTTTAAATTCTGTTGAACTGCAAGCTAAATATTAAATACATTAATGAATGAAGGCCTAAGTCTTCATAAGTCTTAGCTGTTTTTACAACAAGATTTAAAAAATTATAAACCTTTGATATTGTTGCACATGCATACAAGCTGAAGTTTACAAGTTTGAAATTATTGTAATTCGTTCCAAATGAATATTATATAAATTATGTTATGAAATGGAAACTAAAGGACAAAATTAAAGCTACATAGCCTTTACAAAACTACATTTCCGTGGCAGCTTAAGTAGGTAGTTCTGCAAATGCTTACTTAGTTGCTTAAACAGTTCTACTAGTCTTCCGAGTGCTATTCTTTTGCTTATGGTTTGCGCAATGTGCCATTAGTATTGCCATGTATCATAGAGGCTTTCCTGAGAACTGACTCATATAGACAAAGTGCTGTTGAGCTTCTCAGAGGAACGTTGCTGCAAATGCAATTTTTAAAACTAGATTAATGCATGTAAGAAAAAGTGGATTTTGCAAAGTTTATCCTTTATATGATATTTATATGTGTGTCATCTTTCTCAACAGGTAATGAAGAGTCGGATGTGGAGTGCCTAAAAAACGCGGGCTTGAGCGGCGTCCCTGCTGATGCTTGCACTGTTGCTCAGAAGGCTGCAGGCTACATTTGCAAAAGCAGCGGTGGCTGTGGAGCCATCCGTGAGTTTGCAGAGCACATATTCCTCCTGCTGGAGAAAGTGAACTCTGCGAGAAAGCAGATGGAAGAAGTCACTGCAGGAGGAGAAGGAACTGGGGGAAGTGATAACAGAAGGATAGCAGATAAGGAGCAAATGAAAAAGAAATAACACAGTCATTCTCTTGCTTTTCTCCTTCCCCTCTGAATATGTCTGTGTGCCAAAGGAAAGCTTTCCTTTCAAATTTTCAAGCAGAGTTAAAAGGATCATTCCCTCCAGTTTAAGGTTCCACTTTGATTAAACGCTGATAACATTTATATTCCTGATCATTTTAAGAGCCATATAAGTGCAATGGAAGGAGTGCTACAAAAGGTAGCGTCCATAATTATTATAACTGTTCTGCAGGAGTTATTTCATATCAAATATTTTCAGAAATGATTTCTTTTTATGATTTGAGGATTTATGTTGCAGATTTTGGCAGTTTTGTTCTGTCAGTTGTGATCCCTTTACATATATTTCCTTTATCAAATGTCAACATGACATTGCAACCATGGCTTGCTTTTTATGTGATACATCTCTAATGAGCATGAGTCTTAAAATATGCTAGAAAAGTCAGGTAATAAATACCAATCAAGTCTTTTCCTGTATTTTGAAAAGAGAATTCAAATACTCTAAAGCCAGCTAATATTAGCTAAAAAGAACATTTAAGCATATGCTCAGTTTTAAGCTCCTAAATAATTAAATGATGCTTGGAATTTTCCCTCTTAATTTTGAATGTCGTTAAGCACTTAAATGAACTCAGTGTAAATTAACATATCCAAATGCTTTGCTGAATTTGAGGCTAAATCTCCCATTAATGTTGAGATCTACCTATTGCAGAAGCTGTTTCTTTCTATGAAGCCTTCATTATGATAATTAGCAAGAGAACAGGTCTTTATTCTGTGAAAAAGTAATTGGTGTAAAGAAAACAAAAATCATAGGTGAGAATTGTAAGGCTATATAAAGCATACATTCTGACTATTTTTAGCATGTTAATTTAAAATGGGTGTGTATGTATGTGTATTTATATACTTTTTTTATCCTGTTTTGGTATAATTAACTCAATGATTTATAAATATTTGTTGTCCTTGTTACTAAAAACAAGGATCTGATTTCAATCCTAGTGTTTATCAATCTGGGCTTTGGGTTATGATAAAAAATAAATAAGTTGCACACAGTTACTACGCAGATGAGTAATAATGATTTATCATTTTATTTTATATTTCTCTTCTAAATATTCACTCCCTATACAGTATCTTCTGATATACTGCTCTATTAATTTATTTTATGTTTACTTTCCATTGCTATGCAAAGTTTATAAGTGAAATTCTTTTATCGCCTATCGGCTTCTGTTAACAGGTAAGGAGTTTGCTGCAGTAATCGACTGCAGGTTATCTTCAAATATTTCCTTTTCATGAGGCTTTAGGATTCTGCATTGGATAAGTCTGTGGACTTTGTTAATGGGAGAGAGATTTTGAATAACACTGTGAACTTAAGCCTCTTTATCACATAAGTCTGTACGAGAATATGACTTATCTACCTGTGCTAGAGTTCAAATTGGATCAACAAATCACTGTTAATACGTCATTTAAAATGGGCCACGTTTTTATTTTATTTCATCATGGTCAATTACCTTTTTGAGTTGATTTTGAAAAGCAATTTCTTTTGCATAGATAGCCTTAAACAAGGCCACTGTGCTGAACTTAATACTCATTCCTTCTGTAGTAGAGAAGGAAAAGATATGAATAAGTACCGGTATTACAGGAGAAATATGAGTCAGCAATACTCTTTATATGGAGGTTTCTCTCTGAACTGTGAATTCTTTTAATGTTTGGGTAACTTTGCAGTATACAGTGTGGGTACAGTACGCCCCTGCCTAAAATACTTACTTGTCTCAAAAAGTAAATGTGGAAACACTTTTGAATGAGTGTTTGTGTTGGGCAGAAAAAAAATGGTAGTTGGTCCATAAGTATTTTCATGATGACAAATTCTTATTTAGAAAAACTCAGTATAAACATTTTACACTGGATGTACTGGATGTACTTGTATGTGGAAACAAAGAAATGAAGAATGAAAGACCGCTAAGGATAACTTAACAAACAAACTCCGTTTGAGTGCTCTAATTTAGTGTCTGATACTACAAACACTTAACAAACTCATATTTCCAATATCCACACGGGATGTAGGAAACACAGAGTCTGTTGCCTGAAAGATTCAGGTTTTCATTGCCCACATTGCAAGGGAGAGCCTAACCAGATTAGAGTGGAATGGGACATGTCTCAATTCCTTCTCTTGATTTTCCAGAAGATAAGCCATCCTGTGGAGGAATTAGGTGTCATAAAGGGGTAGAGACAATGAGTATGACTATAATAATCTCCATAAAGGGAAAATTCCAGGACTTGGGCTGCCCTGACACATATAATACTTTTTGCTAATGACAGTTGCAGTACATATCCTTCACCATGCTTATCTTTCCTTAAGAGTGTGTGATGCACTCAGGCTTGTACTTCAAGCATCATTTTCATTAAAGGGCTGATTTCTAGTGTAACCTTGGGTATCAAAATTAAATAAAAATGATGAAAATCATTTTTAGTTTAATTATCTAGATATCTAAAGATATGTTTAAATATCTTTAAATATTTAAAATGTATTTAAAATACTTTAGTAGCCTTCTTAATATGAAAACATTTCAGAAAAAAAAGTCATGAACTAACTCACAATTTAGTGAAACAAAGAAAGCTAAGAAACTATGCAATTTATATTAAGGTGTGTTTATATAAAAGAAATATACCTGATAAAGTATTGTAATTTGAAATACATAGGTTGCGGTAGTCCTTTTAGGATAAAATCAATATGGGGTAAATTATAATGAATTTATGTAATAGGAATTAAATCAAGCATACATGCCAAACTTCCAAGGTTATGTGCCACATGAATAGAATATACACAATGAAGGCAGGGAGACCTAACGCCCAGATCTATCACATAGACATATGATTGATCAATTACCGGGATCTTTGTCTTGATTTCCTCTTGGGAGGACAGCTCTTCATGTTTGTGTGTGGTTAGACCCTGTTAAGGACCTTCTCCCGCACTTGCATGTCCTTCATGTTTTCAAATAGGCACTCCACAGTGCTGTATGATTTATGCCTGTGCTTGTGAAGGATAACATTTGTCATTCTCTTAGTTTTCTGAGCTGTCAAGGCTAGCCCAGTATTTCTGTAGCAGGATAATCTTGAAAATTGAGCAGGACTTGCTGGGGACTATTTGTCTGGACATTCTTTGACAAAATTTTGATTTTATTTTTTGGTTATTATTTTTGGATATGCCTCAATAACTACTAGTTTTAGCTGTTGCATGACTGTTTACCAGAAGAGTTGAGGAGTGGGAAATGGATGGTGATACATTACTCTCACATTTGCCAACCTGTCCAAAAGGAGCCTTACTGGTGACCCCATTTATTTATTTATTTCGGTCTGATCTTTTTCTTGTTCGCTACATGTTTCTCTCAAGTTCTGTGCTATTTGCTGTAGGATGATCCAGCACATTCTGACCTTAGTTCATTCAAATAAATATGAATCATATATGACTCCAAGGCCTTTTGAATTCAGAGAGATTTTTCTAATTCTTGGTGATTTTAAGTTCTTAATACTTTTAAACCTTGAGTACATGTTAGTTAAATAGCCCTTTCAGAGCCCTTGTGGGAAAGGGGGATTTTTAATTATATTTTCAATCTATTCTAAGATCCTTTTCTGTTTCAAGTGAATCTAGTTATGGTGCAGTAAATGCAGTTTGACTAATTGTCCCGAAGGACAGTGTTATAAGAGCAATAATGAGGTATGTCAAGTGGAGCAAAATTACACTATTTATTATGTGTAAGCCTGTTGCATAAATTAGCTAGAAAATAATTTCCACTAATTTATCTGAATGATTCTTTGCGAGTTGTTTCTCTTATCTTCTATGCACTGGTACACATTCCTTTTTCCTTATTTCTGATTCCAGATATATTTAAAGGATATGATTCTGCTTTAACAGAGCTTTCCATTGCTAGAAATTTTGAAGGACAGAGAAATATATTTGGTTTTACAGCTGTCCTGCCCAACTCTGTAGCATCAAAACCACTTCCACTTGCAATGTTGAGATGCGTAATAGAATATCTGTGATAGTGTCACATATAAAAGCTATTATTTTTACTGATGGATTTACATTTTACTGACAAATGTAATGTATAAAGATATCTATCAGAAGGATGCAGTAGCAGTGAAAAGCAGAATGAGTTTTAGAAATTGTTAGGAAAAGAATATAGACTAAACAGGATATCAGACATTATTCCATTGTACAAATAAATGGCTTGCCCATATCTTGAATACTGTGTGTTTTTTTGTCATTACATATTAAAAAAAAGTTAAATTAGGACTCAGGAGGTTCTTGGAAGGATAAAGCAGATCAAAGGAAGGATAAAGCAGATCAAAGGAAGGAATCTATGTCTGTATGAGGAATTGCTAAGTAGGTAAGAAGCCTTTCCTTTGGAAGAAGGATGACTAAAGGTCACTCCTAGGTTAAAGTTAGGTGTGGAATAAGTCACAAGTTACATCCCTAGAGAGATGAAAACTGTACTTGTACAGTAACTGTTAGGTGGCTGTAATGCCTGTTTAGCATGTTTGGAATTTAGCTACTTTCATTATTCTGCCTTTTTCTCCTCATTATATCTTGTCCACACCTAGCTTCAACTTGGAAGGATGAGTTGCCAGTCAGTTAACCCTTCTGATACGGATTCCCAGCTAGGAGTCCCAGCTGACTGGGTGAAGTCTAGGCTAGAAAGCTTGAGAATGGGATGGAGTAACCTGATGTAGGTGGATACACCCACAATCAAGTGTCATGGTCTGCTTTTTAATTCAATTCCATGCATCTTCCTGTTTGTTAAGAGAGCTACAGCTTCCCTTTTACCCAACTAGGTTATGGTAGGATTTTTTTTAGTAGTCGTTCTGATGCCTCACAAACAAGCTCTAGTCCTGATGTGCTAGGTCAGCATCTCAACAGATTTATGGCTTTATATAAAAGCCAGTACTCTCACTATAAAATAAAGCTGTGGGTTTTCTGCAAGCCTTGCTGCTTTTAACTCCTTGCTCACATGTACATGATACACTGCCAGCTTTTTATCACCTTGTCAGTGAGCACCTTGTGGTTAATAAAAGCAAGGATTCCCATCTTTCTTGTTTGTTTATCAAAAGCATGCATGATTTATAATGAAAACCAAAGGATTTCAGTGATGTTCGGAGTAAAAATGCTGGCAGTGCATGGCAATGTAGAGAACAAGCTACCTGGATCCGTGCCTAATTTTGTCTTTGGTGCAGCTTGTTCATGCCCTGATCGAGAAGCAGGGGAGCTTGGTATGAGCTGCAGTAGAACTGCTGTCACTGGCATCTGAGATTGGATAGCACACAGATATGTGAACTAGTTTTATAATATGCCTCATTTACCTGTCAATGAAGGCCTGCTGTGCCTGTATTTTGATTGTAATGTAGGTAAATTCTTAATTTAGCTGGCAGGCAATGCTGTAGATAGAGTAATTCTTCATCCTTTGAAGCAGCTAGACAGCTAACTGTAGCACAGTGATTCCTACCTGGCTGTCTAGAGGAAGTCCCTTTGAGAATTAGGGCCCTTTGCGGTATAAAATCCCTTAGGCTACCAAGGTCACAAGTGACAGAGAAAACAACAGACTCCAGTTAAGTGACAGAGAAAACAACAGACTCCAGTTATCCTTTGTTTTAGTGAAGGGCCATGCAGACAGAAAAGGAAAATCTACCTTTATTACTCCTAAGCACTAAAATGAGCTAGTATCTTCTCACACATGCTAGTACAGTCTTGTAAACTCTCTGTGGTGAAAGTTTTTGCCTACCCAGGTAGTCCTTGTGGATTTTGGCATGAAATGAAGGGGATTTCCTAAATAGGTTCTGCATCAGGTTGCAAAAAGAGAGAGGGACCCATTCCCCTCAGATCAGGGTCTGTTCTTTTTAGAGCCTGTTTTTGCTTTTGACCACCACGAGCTCCTGTGAATGCCTGTGTCGAAGTGAGTATGGAGCTTTGCAGTTAAAACACTAAAGTCGATAAATACTGATGAAGGAGGAACACTTGCATTCCTTTGAGAAGTGGTGCCTCGTGCCAATGTATTGATATGGAGCTTCCTCAATACCTCTGGAACCCATGCCGGAGCATAAATACTCAGGACCTGAAGTCACTTCCCAAGGCTGCTGTCTCAGGTTAACATCGGCCTGGGGCACCAGTTTGACGAGGCCAGAAGGAGACATGCTGAGGTAACTTGTGACTCTGTGTTCTCCTGCCACAGCGGTTGTCACTCCAGCAGCTTTCCGATGCTCTTGCTCTCTCTCTCTGGGCCGCGAGGTGCCGCCGCTCCTCTATGCTTGGCCTGCGGGAAGTGTCCTCCCACAGAGGCCAGCAAAGGCCACGGCAGATTGCCCAGAGCCACTTTGTGTTCCTGCCTGTCCACCGCTACTTGCCTGTAGTACAGGCTCTCCACTGTGATAGGCATGTGAGTGTAGGTAGACCCAGGAAAAATAGAGGGCTTTCTTCTTTTGGAATTAATAAAAGGGTTACAGCAGACTCCTCATACGGCTGCTGTTTCCTTCAAAGTAAGTAGATTGTGGCCTACTAGGAGGTCAGAACTGGTGAGAGAGCGATTGGGCACCTACCATCGTTTTGTAAATATATGCTTTCAGTAGTCATGTTCACCCACAGACCCAGCCCTTCCGGGCAGGCTGGGTTCCTACTGTAGCCCTTCCTATTTCCATGGAGTCTCCGGTAGGAACACCTTGTCTTTCAGTAAGTTGAAGTGCTAGGGCTTGAATGACAGGCCTGAGTCAGGTTTGACTTACAGCTGAATATGGCTCTACCTTTGTAGAGGTACACAGAATTCATCTGTAGAATTGCTTATGCTGACCTGCATATAGGCTCATAAAATTGTAAATTTGGAGGCTCTCATGCAAGTGTTTTCAACCTTGAAGGGAACATTCCCACCCAAAGCCAGGGCTCTGGCCAAGTCCCGGTCCCAGCTGATAGGAAAAGCAGGACATATCAGATATTACCACTCATGAAGAAAATGCAAGTTTTGCTGATTTGTTTCTATAAATGCTGGACCCTCTTGCAGTGACTTTGGGGACCTCACTTATGGGTGGATGCGCTGCCTCCGTGGATGCACTTCCCAGCTGCTGGGAAGGCTCTCCAAATCTTCACTGCAACAGGGTCTCCCCAGCAACTGTGGATCTGAATGATAGTAACTTATATAGGAAACTGATGATGCAGCTTTTTCTTAATCACTATTCTCTTTCTTGTATAAAAATGGTTAAGTGCATTACCTTGCTTATTTTGTCTTTTGTTAAAACCCAGTGCATAGCAAGCTTATTGTTTTGTTAGATGTATCATTTCATTTCTCTATTATTTGACATAAATAATAAACACAACCATTCTTTCCCTTGGTGTCTAGTTCTTTTCACCACTCCCTGTCAATGGGCAAAATGTAAATTGACATAGTCATCAGGATACCCTGCAGTGACAGTGTTGCATTTCACTTACTTTTTTACAATGTTTTGTTTACATGCTCAATAAATTCACTTGATCGGCAGCATTTGACCTTTTTTGTATCTTAATCTCACTCTGTGTATAACAAAGAATCTTCCTGGCTCAGATCTTCCTGGACCAAAATATAAATCACTGTTATTCCATGTCATTGGCTATTCTTTAACCAAGTGCTGTGATCATGCAGATTTACCAAGTGATAGACAATCACAAGTACAGCCTTATCTCAATTCCCTGGGCATCTCTGCGCTACATCAATCCAGTGCACGCACCCACACATTGATCTCCTGCCCTGATTTTTCTGTAGTTCCCTGTGCCTTCTGGTTTCAAAGTTTACCAGAACTGGCTCAGATTCCTTCCACTTCCCTCTCCATCCTCATCTCCAGCCTGACTTGCCTCTTTTACAGACAGTTCCTGAACTTGACTTTCTAGAGATTTTTCTATCAGCCACTGCTTTCCTCCAAGAAACTGCTTCAGGGATCAAACTCTTTGCATCAGAACTAATGTGACTGAAGTCTGGTGGTTAGGATGCTTACCTGAGCACCTTTGATGCTCTGAGAGCTAATTTAGGAAATAATTGTGTCATGTTGTCAGGAAAAACTCCTTGAAGCAAAGCATAGAATTCACATGTTCCTCTTCCAAGTGTTTCATTTGATGCAAAGACCAGATCTGCATAATCCAGAAAACTGTCAACAAGAGTTGCTAGTCCTCTCATCCCAGGACCTGTGACATAAATATCTAATGCTGTTCTGCCTAACTCAAAAGATCTTGAGAAGAGCCTTTATTCAGGAAGGTGGCACATCAAACTGCTACAGGAAAGCAAAATTGAAACCATTTGTGTGTAATAAAGCCTTCACTGGGTTAAGGACATGTTGGACAAATATTTTTATATTTTGCAGGGCTGAATTTTTTCTTCCTCCAAAAGCTGTAACTGCTTTAGAGAAGACATGAAAGGCAAGGGAAGGTTTTTTTTTTTCCCCCAGTATGTCGCTATGGAAATTTTGAAAACTTCCAAACATCTCTAAGGCCTACCAAAATGACCTGCACAGTGAGATTGCTGATTCTTTGCAAAATTCAAAATTGCATAATTGGCTCTGGGGAATGCCAAGTAAGAGGAAGAGGAAACAGAATGAAAGGAATGATAGTCACTGGGAGATCCTGGATACCAGTGGCTACCATCACGTCACTCTTTTCCCCTGAAATAGCCAAGTTTTGCTATGCTGCCTGCAGCTGCGTCAAGCAACCAGTTAGTTTCTTTCTCAAGCTATTACTCACTGTCAACCAGCTGCTGCACTCCAAGGCTAGCTGTATTTTCTCATCCGGGTAAAGCTATACCCAGAACACTTGGATATGTAACATGCCTTATAAACACAAATTGTTACTAAAAGAAATTTCAGTGTTCAAAATGGCATGCGCCTAAGCCTTTATACACCAAGTCCTAGCATTAGTATATTTACAAAGGTTTTCTAAAGCAGTACAAATCCATTTTCCTCTGCTGCTTTCTTCTGATATTCTTGCTTTTCTGTTCTATTGTTTTCTCTTCCATTATTTGAGGTTGTGTTTGGATTTGTTTGTTTCTCTCTTTCAAGCATATCTTGAATTCAGCAGTGGGAGAATAAAAACTTTATTCTTTGTGCTTTTGACTGTGACTCAGCAGTCCTCCTGACATTATTCCTGTTTTCTTAAAAGGCTTCTTGTTGGGCCTTTCATTTGACCTTTAAATATAGACAGTGGTCTAACTTAGATTAAGGGAATCCTTTGCAACTGCTTATCTGCACAAGGACACTTTGCTTGCTTCTATCCACAAAGGGCTGGAAAAATTAGTGCAATAAGATGCTCAAGTATTTTCATTACCTGATCTCTTGCTACCTCTTAGTAGCAGGAGAAGAATATCTCTTAAATATGTGTCCAAGGCAAGGATGGTTCACAGCATTTTAGAGAGAAAGAGAGATTTTGGTGCCAGAAGAGCCATGGATCACATTCCCAATGAGATATTTGCTCAGGGCATCATCCCCTTTGAAATGTGTCCACCTGGCAAAGGGCTGCTGCCAAACAGGCCTTTCTCTCGCTGAACTATTATGTGTCACTTGTGCAGATGCCAAATCTGTAGGTATTGATACCTGCTTGCACAAGCAAGGTGTGAAATGAGAGAGTAGGACATCTATGTTTGCTATAACTAAGGCCTTTCGGAGAACTCATGTAAAGGATGTGCTTACATTGCTTTTTTTCCGGGCACATAAAGCCAGAGCAGAGTTTGTCTCCATGAGTTTCCTTTCAGACAGCTTTTGCTGTCTTTTTTTCCTGCCTATTGATGATGAGCAGGAGGAGAAGGCAGTTTTTGGAGATAAGAGATAATAAGACCAGCCTATAGGGCAAAATGAAAACAAAGATAGAAGAAATCACAAGAAAAGTCTTCACTGTGTTCCTGGAGCGGTCGGTGGGATGTGAACACTGGCAACTGGTTTTTGAAAAACCTGTCTTATCAGGGCATGGTAAATATGTCACATTCAGATTAAGCTATCTCTGAGCTCTGCCTTGTTTACCGCAGTAAAACTGTTGAATGCAATTGCACAAGAGCTAGGAAGCAAAATAGTTCTCACAAAAGCATTGAAAATGGGCATTTTGCAGGAAGAAATTCACCAGAAAAAAAAATATATTTATTTCTATGTTTCCAACTTATGGTTCAGAAATATGCATGGATTTATATCAATTGCTTTAAGACATAAGTATTATACAGTACTTAACTCAGAAATAAGTTATAATAAAGAGCTACTTTTTGCAAAATAAAGTTAAAAAAGCCCCTTTAAAAACAAAATTTACTACAGATCTTCAAATGAGCAGCTGCAGTTTTCAATTTCAGTCTTAATAACAATATATGATAAGATAGACACTTTCCAAATCACACCAGATCGGGAAGGCAGAGTCTAGGGGCCTAATCTTTGGTCACTTTGTTATGATGTCATTTTAGGCTCCTTAAAAACTCTCAATTTCATTGGTTGTTGCCATATGATACAGAGAAAAAAAAGTGGGGGGAGAAAATGGAGATTTAGCTATAGAAAATGAGTCTGACTATGTATATCTGTTCTCTGACAACTGAGTTCATTTCTGGGATTGTGTCAGAATGTTCCTGCCCTCAGTCCTCCAGTTTACAAGTTCTCTTCTTCACATTTTTATTCTTTGACTCTGTGAAAGGTTGGTTGATAATCTGACGTAAATTTGTGTATAAAAAATAGATTAAAAAATGCGGTCACTCAGTGCTGCTTCCAATTTTGAGGCATCAGTTCCCAAAGCATTTTTTTTTCTTTTTACAGTCTACTAGTCCCCATCCAAGATCTCCCACCAGATCTGTCTTTGTTGATAACTGGATGCAGTTCTTCATATGAAGTCAGAATTCGTAGATGAGATCTTTTGCCATATTGCTCAGTTTCATTTTCTCATTAAATATTTCCTCAAATCTCAAGTTCTGCTTTGGAGTGAAATGGTTCTTCCAGTCACCAACTGTACCTAGGAAAGTAGGAACAGAAAAAGAACAGTGAGATCTTGTGTAAAAAAATGATTTTAACTGTGCTTTTTAATGGTAATCTATTTTTGCTCATGCTACACTTGGCCCAAATCATGATTATTTTATTAGCCACCATCTCTTTGTTAGGTCATAATCATGACCTAACATAGTGTTTCCATAGGTGTGGTGGCATCCTGATTGAAGGAGCTGGATCATCATTCATGAAGACTATACAGACTGTGCCTTGAGTTTGGTCAAGGTCTCAAAGATGCCTGCTATTAGGCTATCACTGCAGTGACTAATTCATTCTTTCTCTCTTTTTTTGTCAGCATATTCTTCTTTGAGGAACATTTCAATAGACAGCAGGTTATACAGATACTAATAACAGAAGGTGTTATTAGTATCTAGTGTCTAATCTAGTGTCTAGCTCTTTTCCATTCCAGTAAACTAAGCAACCTTTGCAGGTGCAGGAGGGAACACAGTGTTGCTTTTAAAATACTGAAGTGATAATCTTCAGAATAAGAAAAGAGAAAGGAAAATAAAAAGTAATGCTCTGTGAGTCTCTTCTTTCAGCACAAAAGCTCTTATAGAGCAATATTAAACTCTTGTGATTCCTTTCTATTTCTGTACTACAAACCTAAACTTGCAACCACAGAACTTAAGAAGAAAGTAATTTTCGAGATGACTTCATTTGAAGAATCTTGTCATCACTTTCTGGGGTTGATCCAAAAACTCACTGTAGTCCGGAAACGACTTCAGCCCAATGCTCAAGATGATAGATTGCAATTTTTCTGCGGTGCTAAGCCCACTTACCTTTTCGGAAAATTAGCTTCCTGTTGGATGTAAGTGCACAAACAGTATGATTGGGATCACTATTTTCTTTTTCTGTGTTGGTTTTCATCTCTGAAAATGATGACTTCTTGCAAATATCTTGGATTTCATGATCACTGATGTTTATGTTCAGGAATACAGTAATGTCCTTTACAATCTTGGGGAGATCCTGAGGTACAAGAAGAAAAAAGCTTTTACTGTACTGAGGAGAATTTTAGTTGATAGGGAAAAAAATATATTTTATTACTTATCAAGTTTATCTATCTCACACATTTATTTGGTTTGGTATTTTGGAAGCAAAAGTAAATATCTAATGATTTGTCCCCCTAGAATTAGGACTTATATCTAAATAGACTCCAGCTGACTTGGGATTTGAAACAGGTTAGTTTGTATTCCTCATAGAAATTTTTGACAAAAATTAACAAAATTATATCAAACAAAACATTGGAAAATACTCAAAAATAGTTTACTCAAAAATTATTTGCTGGAAACTGAAGTTTGTTCAATGTGTGGGATTTTTTTTTAAGTAAAATAATTTCCACATAGTAAATTTCTTTTGACAAAACTATGGTTTTGATTTGCCAACCCACCTAGGATTCTGATTTCCTTCTTTTTTGGGAGCACATGTTCCCTTGAGCATGTGCAGTTAGAATTATTTCACACCAAGTTCTATGCAAATATAAAATGCATGCATAGACATGCATCCACATTTGTCTTTGTCTTTTCATTATAATTAGCTCTTTGAAATTTTAATTATTATGACTTAAAAGTATTTTTTTAATAAAAACAAACAGCATATTTACCTTCTTCATGTCTTCATAGAACAAAAAAAGGATGTTAGTTTCACTTTTATGCTCTTCCCAACTTAGGAAATGATCAAACCAGGATCCACAGACAACTGAAAAATATATATGAAAGGTCTTCATGTAAACTTTATTCATAAATAACCGTGACTCTCACAGACTTTCTTGGCATATTCCTCTAAAATTGATTCAATTTTCTCTGCTAAAAAGTGACTTGAACTTGCAATCCATAGAGATTGTCCTTCTGTTAAGAATTTGTTTTCATATTGGAGATGTGGATATTATTCTGAACTATGATTTTGTACATGAACACAGGCTCCAAATGTACTGTAAGGTTGGTATCTCAGTATAATGATATGATAAGATCTGAGAATCTTAGCAAATGCCTATATGTCACAATAGAAAATAAATAACTTCATTAGGAAATAAAAAAATATTTTTGAAGGGGTGTTGGTGCACTGTATTTTTACTTCTTTTCATTTTTGTCCCAATAGAGAATACTACAGTATTTTTAAAGGTCAGATTATGTGGAGAAGACGCTATCATCCAAATACATAATGTGGCAACAATATAGATCCCATGCTTTTGTACTTGATCCATGGTAGCTTATGCTGAACTATGGGAAGTCTATGGGAGTTAAAAAACAACAGATTAAAAAAAAAAGAAAGAAAGAAAGAAAAGACTCTTGTAGTTGGATAGCAAGACTGACTACATTAAGTGGGAGTGCTTAGGATGGATCAGAAACCAGATGATGAAAACAAAGAATATTTTTGAGACATTAAAGAGCAGCATTTTCTAGAGCTGATATTGTGCTTTTTGTGGGTCATGCTGTTTGAAAAAAAATCAAAACCCTCAGTACTGAGCATATCCAACTGTCTCCAGTCTTTATTTGAAAAATGTGAGGTATTTGTAGACCCTCCTGATTTAAAGCTCAGTTAAAATCCTCTACTAGAGCAAAAAGAAAAGGCACAGAAGGAGCAATCAAAGTCAGAACTGTGACCTTGGTTTTTGTGTTGATACTAGAAAAGCACAGCATTGTAATGGGCATTATTCTGGTTGCTAACCTTGAGCTATAATTAAGTAATTTTCTGAATGCTCCAAGAGAGACTCTTCCTGCATATAAAGCACATCTAAACGCAAGACAAATGTGCAATTAAACCCTGCTCTCCTGGTCAGCCATATGGGTGAAGCAGCCAGTGGCTGCTCCTGCTTCTCCTCAGCTCAGATCATGGGCCCAAGAAAGGAAGATTCTCATATTTAGGTATAGGTTTTGCAGTCTTGCTTTTATATATAGATATATTTCTTACACAGAGAGAAGCCTTTTAGGCTTCCAAGTATCAGAAATTATTTATCCAAAGAATGCAAATCTGTCCATTAAAAAAAAAGCAAAAGAGAGCAAGAAATTACAGTTGTGTCTTTTCAGTTCAGTAGGTTCTCAGATTAGGTCATCATTGTCTCTCTTTTGCCCCCAGGCACTTGAGTTTTTACTGCATGGGTTCTCACTATCAGGATGAATGATCTTGTTTATATTAATCAAAGGCCTGTGATCCTTTTGTCTTTAGGAGTACAGAGTACCTTCCAGGAGATTCTAGTGACAGCATCACCATGCCTCGTCCTTCACCTTGTTCCTAGCTCCAACTAACTATGAAAGGACATGGGGGAAGCTGAACGAAACAGCAGGACTTTCATGTGTTTCTGTTAAGAGCTGCAATTACAGAATCTCTCAACAGATTACCTGTTATACAAATTTCTGATGCAAAAACAGTGTTGTCTTTAATACCTATATACACAGAAAACAGCAGATTACTAGACAGACAAATCAGAGGTGCTTTTAATAAGATCTACTTGCTTTTTTGGACATTTGTATCTTCAAAATTTCTACTAAAGAGGTCTAGATCCTCCACATGTAGCACATGTCTAAGAGGTACTCTGGACTAGGAACACAGTGTCTGAACTAAAGCTTGCAGAAGTCAATAGAAAACAAAAAATGACTTTTTGAGCTTTGATGTAAGCCCATGGTGACTGCAACAGCACTTTTCTTTCAAATATTTTCTATCTCATCCATCATTGTTGCTGTTATCATCCCTGTGGTTGTATATCATGAGCACATGTCCTCAAAGGTGTAATAAAACACTAAATGTGGGAGTGGACACCTGGAACATGCCCCTGTCATCAGCTTCCACGCCAACACTGCCACTAATAAAAATCTCACTCTTGTCCTTAGTCTTTGGACTCTGCTACTAAAACAACACCTTAGGTAGCCAGTATGCAAAGCTACTTTATGAGAGTGTCTAGACTCCCTTTGAAAGGCCACCCAAGGCCATCATCACCATCAGGTAAAGAATTTAAGGAGAGAGCAAGCCCCTAAGCATAGCTCTTAGTTCAGCTTGGAAGCCACCTCTTTAGGGCCTCACATGCCATGTAGTATCCACACACTGATGGGACAGTAAGCCGTGGAGAATTCTCTGGGCATGTTCAACTGAAGGATCTACCTTCAGTCTTGTTGATCTGCCTGCCAGGAGGAGAGATGCTCTAGCCGCAGAGGTCCTGGTTGCTCTTATGTCTGCTTGGAAGGATTTGTATACATGTATTTCCTCCACCGAAGATTAAACATAAATTATTTGTGTAAAGCATTCCACTACTGGAGCTCACAAGACATGACTGGAAATGTTTTAATACTGGCAAATCTACATTGGAATCAACAGATTGTGGGGTTTTCAGTGTGTTTGGTTTTGAGGGAAGGAGCAAAATCAGCAACTTGTTTGTGAGTGCATTTTTTAAAACATATGTCAAAGAACAGCAACCAGCAAAGATCAGTAATAGTAATGCAGATACTTGTCAACATCTCTCCTTGGAGGGTGAAAAATAATATCATATTATTTGTTCCTTTTTAATTTGACATTAGAATTTAGCCTAAAATGATCCAAGGGCACATGAATAGGGAGTTCAATATAGAGCTATCACTTATCATTAATATTTCTCAACCTTTATGTGAACGACAAGCTAATATAGACTTCAGGCAGAAAACATAATATTTATTATTACCATAACTACAAGGAGAAAACATAATATTTATTCTTACCATCTCCTCTTAAGAACAAGTCAAAGAAAGCAGTCCAGGTATCTACAGTGGGAAGGTTTGGGTTGTCTCTGTAGTAATGATACATGGAAACTGCAGTATCTTTTGGGTTTCTGCTGATGTAGATCATCTGTAAGTGAAGTGGATATGACTATTTAAGATAATACTCTTATTTTATATGTGTGAATAAATATGACATTATAGTGCTGAAAATCTTTTCTCCAGGATTCTTTTATCAGTGACTATGTTGATAAGGCAGAAATGTATTTGTCCCTTTTCAGGCAGAAGTCAGCAGTGATTACTATATAGTTACATATGCACAAATGTTTCCTACACATGGCTGATCAATTAACTAATTAATGGTTCTGTAATAGACTGTTTGAATTTTATCTCAAGAGCACATTAGATATCTCATATACCTGAAAGATAAACCATTTACTGACATTTACATGATGGATGCAAAATGTAAATTTTGCCATTCCATTTAAAGTAGCCATAACACAGTAGTCTTAATCCAAGCAATCCTGAAATTTCAAAGTTCTTGATTTTTAGTTTCTAAAATCTGAGATGTAGAGATGATCCTTTTAAAGCTCTCCCACATTAGTGTAGGAAAAATCAAAAACTGTGATTTGAATTCCCTTCACTTACTTGAAGATAAAACCCATCAGTTTGATTAGAAGTACACTCCTATGACTTAGAGAGTAGGGAAGTAAGATATAGTAATAGTGTTAAAGAAAGATAGCAGAAAAATATGACAAGAAGTGAATAAATACAGTTAGAAATCAAAAACTGAATAATCTGCATTTCAGTCAGCACATGGATTTCAGGTTGCTAACTGTAGATCTCATCAAACTTTTATAATCAAAGAACTATTAGTATTGAGGTAAAAGTGGCTGGATTAATCATCAGGAGAATCATTTCAAGCCAATACTCTTGGCAGTATAGAATATTCTATGTATATAATATCTGTGGAACGAAGTGATTCCTTACAGAATGATCAGTAACAATCTAGGGTTCTAAAAAAACATTGCCCTGGTTCCTAAGATTGATTACCTGCTTTATGTGAAACAGTGATTAAATAGAGTATCATACCAAAACCTGATCTAGAAGCAGATTATCCCATTAAGCATCTTTACTACCAGAATATCACTGTTTTCACATTTGTTCTGCTATGTTTGCCCAATATCTCTTTAGAGTATCTTCGCAGAGCTTCCACAGGAAATGTAAAGTATATCTTAACCCCCAGAAAAATCTATTCATACTAAGATAACAATTTTCTAAGCAGGTTCTCCCACTAGTAGGATGCGAGGTGGAGACACCTGTCTCACTCCAGCTTTAAGGATATATTTCTGATTAAAAGATATTGCCATTTTATTCTGTGGGGCAGGTGCAAACCCTCACCAACTCTCTGCTGAGACTCTTTGAGCCTCTGCTGTGGCTGTTTCTAATTGCTCTGTGTCTGCAAAAGACAGAGCAAACCGCGTTTGCAAGTGGTAAATCTATGCTGTTTGGATCACCAGGTACTGATTGGTACCTGGTGAAATTCTAGACCTGAGTTCTGGCAGAGAGTATTTCAGATAGTTTTTAACAGCTTACATGAATCAGATTTGCTACCTTATGTTAGACCCTGGAATATTAATATTCTTCTGTCTAACCATCAATCTTACTGCAGTTACATCTATAAAAACTTACTTAGGTAAAGTTAGTTTGGTCCAAAGACAAAAAAACAAAAGTGATTAGGGACCAACACAATACAATATATGTCTAATAGCTGTGTAATATATCTTACCTTGCATTTTTTCTTCTTAAAGTTCAGGGGTAACATGTTGTAGTTTAAGTGTGTTGGGATGATTCTCTTGGATGAAAGCTTATCCAGTTCCTCCAGTTTGGAAATGTCTCCAAACTCAATTGGAGATGTTAGTGTAACTTGAGCGTTGTAAAGTTTTGTTATAACCCCTGCAAGCCAATGAGTGCCTTCAAAAATATTTTGAAGGAAAAAAAAATTAAAAAAAGGAAAGAAAAAGAAAAGAAGGAAGATTTGTTAATGAAAAAATACATGAATTCTGCAGTTTGCATTTGGAAACAGCTTGCTTGTTTATAAGTGATAGTTCTGAGCCTCCAGACTCAAGAAACTTTATATAATCGAATAAACTCGTTAACTTCAAATGTGTAAATAATGAAAAATTTGGTCTGTAGCTGAAGTATAACATAATTCTGTGTGAAAGTTTCAGTATTATTAATACCAAAGCAAGTTATTTTTCTAAAATTTTTCTCTTTAGAAAAGCTGCATCTCAGCAGAGAGAGGAGAGTTACATTATCACCATCATTTATTTTAGAATAACTACCCTATAGGTTTTGGAAGGTAACTAACTCAGCTTAGTGTATGTCTTGTGTAAGTAAGTGAGAAGCAGGAAGGGGGAAGGAGAAATGAACACATCTCCAGGCATGAGCCATGCAAACAACTTAATACAGCTCTGAGTTGCTCATAATTAACTACAGAAAGTCCTCAGGCAAATCCTTCAAGTATGGATTTTTCTTATTAAGAAAGAGCTATCTGTTTGATTTCCAATATGAAAACATCCATAATTATTTTAAATTACAAAATCAAAATTTAGATAAATGACTTGCATTTCTGTATTTCAGTGCTTGAATAATGCATCCCCATAATCAAATGGGGACAAATCTCTGTCTCCTGCACACAGACATTTTCTATTAACTCAGTTAAGAAGAGAACACTAAACAAGCAATCAAGATTTATTGCAATTGATATGTATCTAGAAGCAGAACTTACCAGATTTTGGGTAGGAAACCAGAAGGACATCATCTTCTCTAGCATCAAAATTATCCAAGGATTTTAAAAGTTCTGGAGATGACCTGGTGGTAAAGGGAATTCCCTTAAACACATGAATGAGTTCTGCCTTCCCAGGGCTGGACATGTTTGCTTAAGTCTTGGATTCCTGCAGATCAGATAATAGTGAAATGACAGACGGATTTAGAAGTCACTTCTAAGGCAGACAGTTTGAAGTGACAGAGAGACTGGGCAATACAAACTGCATGCTTATATACTTTGCTACGCACTGTGGAATCCTAACACATATTGATTTTTCTAGTTAGTTGTTAAAGAAAACTGAAATATTAGAGGTAACTTAATAAATAACTGAAATGCAGCGTCATGAAAAATACATGTCATTTTTCATTTCCAGATAAGGAAATGAGATTCAACTACTCTGAGTAGTTTAATTTCAGAAAACCACAGTTAAATAGTCCCATAAACTATTATTAATATGAGTACTATATAAGTTGTTATCTTTTACTGTAAGCAGTTGCTGCTTCCAAAGAAAAAACAAGCTAAAAGTCATGAAATAGTTTCAAAAAATTACAAAAACAGTGTCTTCCTGTAAATGTGTGAATGAAATATCTAGGGGGTTGCTTTACCAAAGAGTGGACTGAATTTTCAAAAGTGCAAAATGATTCAGAGTGCTTCAAAACTGTGATGTTAATGGACTACATTTTTGAACATGTTAGAATTTCAGTATGAAGTATCCCGGAAACAGAGGGACAGTAGCACAATCAGTTTGTAAGCTGTCATATGTCTCCATAAGAGGAGTATGGGTAATAAAAATTGGAAATTTTAGATAGATAGCTCAAATTCGCTTCAAACCAGAATATTTCATGAATAGAAGTGGTTGACCATTTTGGAATCTTTCCACAGGAAACATTAAAAATAATAAAAAAAATAGAACAGAAAATAAAAGTGGCAGACAACTGCCACTTACCTGAAAAATTTTGGTATTTTTGAATCTGTGGAAGTCACCATTCATCATTTGTCAAAATGAAAGTTCCACTTTTGCGCAAAATGTCCTGAAAAAATGTGCTGTTAACATTCAAATTAATAGCTCAGCTCTGAAATAGAACGTATTGGAATGTTTAATGTTTTCAATTTTCAATAACCCCAATTATTTTTTCTTGTTTATTTATTTTAATTTTTCAAGCTGAGTTGATTCCTAGACTTGCAGACTTTGTTTTTCCTCTGAAATTGGGATTGTTTTCCTTAAGTCTAAAAAAAAGTCCTGAGATTTCATGAGATAAGAAAATTATTTGCAAACTGAGCTTTACTCATGTTTACATTCTTTTCCTCAACTATCCAGAGGCTTCACTATTCCTTCTGAAAAACCCGAAGAATCCATTCAGCTGAGCCACAGTATATCCAGCTCAACTTTAGGACTTGTCTGCAAACCTTGTTATAAAACAAGGCAGTAGATAAGGAATTTCCAAAGTTTAGTAATGTTTCAGTTCCTTTTATATCTTAAATAATGAATATCTTAATAACTTAGGTTTGGTCATGGGAGCTGGCTGCCAAATGTACCTCTCATGACCCATGATAAGAAGTTAATGATTGGAGGAGTTCTTCCAACAAACTCCTGATACCAAGCCAGTTTACTGACAAGGAATTAGGACAGTTACTTGCCCCTGTGCTTGCTTCCTTCTAATTCAGTATTCAGAAAAGTCAACCCTTTGGGATTGATGGGATGCTGGCATTCAGAAAGAATCTGGAGTCTCTCAGTGATGAGGAGTTCAATGTTTTTCTCTTGCTTCCAGCTCTGAAGACCTAAGCCATTCCTTCAGAGCTTAGGGTCCAAATCTTTAAAAAATTATAAAATCATCCTCAATCAGCAGATTGTGTTGTGTTGTGTATTTTAAAAGTATGGGTTGTTTGGCTCTTTTTTTTTTTAGGTGTATGAATTATGTTTGGTAGTATAATGACTCCTGTTTCTGTTTTATTTTCAGCTTGTGCATTAGTCTTAATATAAAGATTTGTAAGGTTTATTTTGTAATCACCATTCCCGCTTACGCATTTAGTATAGGTTAATAAAGTTGCATAACCTTGCCCTAGCAAAAAAAAAGTTAATGGGTAAAATAGGTTGTATATTTGCCCTGTTGTTTCCCTTTCATTATATCATATATTTCTATTGCATTTCGAGTCAGCACATTGGCCTAATCTAATCACCTGGAGCCTAATTAATCAGACACAAATGAAATGCCCAAGGTGTAAAACAGAAGCAATACAGTAGCCAGGAAAATTCCAATTCTCTTATTCATCTCAATTACTTTTTATTCTCTCTTCTGTTGTTAGCATGCCTATCAGTCAGCATGGAAATTCAGGATAATTACACTGAAATAGATCTCCCTTCTTAAATGTTTACTATATTTGGAATACAGGACCTACTCTGGAAAGGTACAATGTCTTGAACTGACTTAAAAAAGAAGAGTATAATCAGCACCTTACAGGACTGGATTCAAATTTACTTTTTTTTTAGGTACAAAGAGAGTACAAACACAGAGTATGTGTTTACAGAATCAAATTCTCCAGGCAACTTTAGTTTCCGTCTTCATCTATACTGAAACACTGGCTTCAGCATCTCCATGTGTAGAAGCCAATTGCAGCATGTTGAACCAGGTGAACACAGGAAAGGAGAGGTAAATTTCATGCATGTTATACAAATCTGTTACACAGATCTTTCACAGTTGCAGCTTCTCTTTGGCCTGTTCTCTGGCCATGCTATCAGTGTTGATGGAACATGAATTTTGGTGGCTGGACAGCAGACTCTTGGATGCCATGAGTCCATCTCCTTTTGCCTCTGTGTTAGACCTCCTTACCTTCTCCCATCTAGTGAGTGATCCCCTTCTGCCACCTTAAAAGACTCCTCAAATTTGTTCTTAACCTCTCCCTACCCGGTTACTTCTTGATAACTTCAAGATCACTGTTCTCTTCTCAGTATGGTTAAACACAGCACCATTGAACACAATGTCTCAGTTGAATCCAGTCACAATACCCATCCCATCCATATCCATCTCAAACAGTCAATACAAAAAGGAAGAGTAAAATTATGCAAATTATGCAGATTAAATAACAGGTATTGGCTGTATGAGAGAATTTCAATGTACAACAATGGGTTACTGAATGCTTTTAACTGACACTGTCAAACAAAGTTTTTGTTGTTTTTCGAAAATGCTCTAAGCCAATATGACATTTTTATCTTGTCACATTTCACTAATGAACAGAGAGGTAAAACTGACACCATCATTCGGTTGGTTTTGTTGCCTAACTCTCTAGCAGATGCACCAGTCACCTGATATTAGGAAAAATTATGTTGCTAGACATGATCCCTCCATGAACCCATGTGAAATCTGCATACAGCTTCACAAGAGCTAAGAGCAGAGTGAAATATTCTAGGGACATCACAGGGCAGAAGTCTGAGAAAAGCTGCTGCTAGACTCATCTCCAATGCAGAATTAAAGCCAGGATATCCCCTGCGAGGGCCATGCTGGGCCATCCTGGTCACAACTCTGCACTTCCACAAGGATCTGAGCCCCACCGCCCCTCCGCTATGGGGACCATTCCTTCATAGAATCATAGAATGCCTAAGGTTGGAAGGGACCTTAGAGGTCATCTAGTCCAACCCCCCTGCAAATGCAGGGTCACCTAGAGCGCATGGCACAGGGATGCATCCAAGTGGGTTTTAAAGATCTCCAAAGAAGGAGACTCCGCAACCTCTCTGAGCATCCTGTTCCAGTGCTCTGTCACCCTCACAGTGAAGAAACGCTTCCTGAAGTTCCTGTGGAACTTCCGATGCTTCAGTTGGAAGCCATTTCCTCTAGTCCTATCACTGTCCACCACTGAAAAGGGGCCAACCCCATCCTCCTCCCTCCCTCCCTTGA
>JAUBOD010001117.1:24342-48323 GCA_032353885.1 Nothura maculosa | reverse complement strand
AAAGAGCACATAGCCCTCCATGACAGCGCTCCAGTCATTCGAGCTATCCCACCACGTTTCTGTGATTCCTATGAGATTCTGGTGCTGGGCCTGCACATAGATCTCCAGCTCGTCTTGCTTATTCCCCATGCTTTGCGCATTGGTCTATAAGCATTTTAGGGAGGTAACTGAGCCTGAACTTTTCCTAGGAGGCATGAGAGAGTACCCTCTATAATCATGTCCTAGCCATACTTCCCCACCACCATAAGCCTTACAGCCTTGGCTTTTATATGCAGCAGAACTGCAGTGATTTTGATACCTGCTTATTTTAACACTGCAGCATAAATGTCTCTTTTAAGTTTGCCATCAGTGAAAATGTAGTAGAAACAGCTATAAGATCCTAAATCCTGAATTGATTGGGAAATTAGGACACTTTAGTGTCAGCAGAAGCACTTGATTATAAAATTGACAAAGGGCTGTCCTCAGTGCATCAGGCCTCAGCGGAGCCATTGATACTGCCTATCTGTGTGTTTTCTGAGCCAGTCCTAGCTGCCAGATGTCATGCCTTAGCCCAAACATTGTCATGGATGGGGACACTGCATTGTTTCGCATTCCAACAGCAGCAGCAGCTAGACGTGGAGGTCTAGGCAGGGAGGGCTGCATCCTTTGTGCCATAGCCCAGCACTAATCTTGAGCTCTGATTTAACAGCTCTGATATTGAGAGCATCTGATTTACCAGTTGTTATTACTGGCATTGGCTACACTTGCCTTTAGGCTCTCCTGTAAAGGTCAACAGTCTATGCCTAGTCACTGCTTTTATGGCATGTCAGATTGTGAAGTTGCCCTCTTTTCATCTCTTTCACAACAAACATTGCCCAAAACTTTTTTGTGCCAGTTCCACAACTGATCTATGTCATGGTAAAAACCCCAAAGAAGCAAAAGGCTTGGGCAGAGGTGGCTCTTCTGTACCAGGTCCTGCTCTGCAGTACTGGGGGATGATTTTCCTGGGCCAACACATGCAAAAGAAAAATATAGGGGAAAGACAGATAACGAGCAGCACAAAGCAAGATCTTACCTTTCATTGTGTGGGAGGGAAAGAAAAACACAGGAGGGCATGTTCCTCTGCAGGTGAGGTGGCCCACAGGCAACCTGGAGGCCAGGTTGATACTAGTCTTTATCTTGCACTTATCTTTCTTGCCATACGTAATGTTCTTTTAACTGGAACAGTATTAAATAACAGAAACTGCTGTGTCACCCCATGGTGGAACCATACTTCTCTCATGTGCCCAGCTTCCAGGAACTGAGCTTTGACCTGATAGTCAGCAGAGCTGCTAGGCACTTTGAGACAGACCAAAATAACTGCAAAATGCAAGCAAAAATTAATTGGCTCCTTCTCATGATACTTTTCTGTCACTTGGAACAGGATCAGAAAGCAGGAAGGAGGGCAGATCTATACTATAGAAATGAAATATGTATTTAGTATGACTTTTCTTCTTTCATGTCCTGCAGTAGGTTGTCTAATATTCTGCAATATTCGTTTAGTTTATTCTCTTCTTAAGAGTTTTTAGTCTATGGTTTTTATATTTTACAAATTAATTGAACATAGACTCTTCATGCAGCAAAGCTTTTCTAATTTTCTCTTTTGATAAAGAATTTGTACTGCACTATATTACCCAGCTGCCTCCTAGAAGGAGATTTAGAACAAAGGAGGAATGAATCAGTCATTTTCTGACACACGGTGTTTTCAGTTGTAATATAGAGAGCAAGGGGGAAAAAAACTTTTTGTAGAGTAAAGGAAGCCTTGAGAAGAGAAGCAAGCCTTCCAGCTGCCCAGATTGTTTCCTGACAGTGAGCAGAACCCATAACTCTTTCATTTGGTCATGTGAAATATGATTTTGTTTTGGATATTTGAAGGTACAAATTAAGACCTATAGGATAATGACATGTCTAACAGATCATACAGTTTCATCCAATTGCATCTAGACAGATCTCAGCAGCCTATTGCACTGAGGTATAACTCACATTTAGCCTTTTTTGAAGTGTTCAGAATAATAGTCATTTCTTTATCAGTACATATTCATGCTCACTGTTACCTCTGTGCCATAGCAATAATTGGACATGGAGGGGAACCCTAATGAAAAAAAGTCCAAATGCAAATAGCCAAGAATCAGTCTAATTTTTTGTGTGGAAGGTTCTGTGTTATAAAGGCTAGAGGAAACTTCAGTTTACCTGAATTTTTCATCAACACTGTCACTCTAAGAGCAAGCTGTAAAGAGCCATTAGTTCTGCTCAAGACAAGGTAAAAGAACAAATGGGTTCAAATCCCTGGTCTTGATTTCCATTACAACATAACACTCCCACAAAGCAAGGACACAGGAGGGGAAGGTTTGCTGACGCAGGCAGCAGATCTCTGAGGTTTCGGGATGAATCACTGCAGTGCACAGATAGTCTAGGTGTGATCAGGACCCCACTGAGCTAATGCTATGAACACCCAGAGGCTTTCAGTAGTGTGCCTTTATGTATATATGTGTGTCAGAGGCCTATGCACAGCCCATTCTTGGCAGATATGGGCTGATCTGCTGCCATCAGAAGACTCCAAGTCAGCCCTCAGAGGCATTGAACTCAAGCTGGTAGAAGACTCACCTTGCAGAAGACACAGTGCTTGGAAAGAGAGCTGTTTTGCATCCATCTGATCCTAAAGCTGGTGCAGTGACCATTGGTCTCTGCAAAACATGCACAGCTGAGATGCTTTCCAGTATTATGCTGAAGATAAGCCTGGCTATAGATTATACTCAGTGATGAGTATGAGTAAACAGTGGATTGTTTTGACCAGGAATGATACACTGGGATGCACAAATCAGAGTGTAGCTTTAGCCCAAGGAAAGAGAATACACTGCTCTCTTCAGGACTTCTGAGGCTACATATGGAGTCCACTTTTGAAGAGATTGGTTAACTGGAGCCAGTGTGGCAGAGGGTTACTGAGTTTGTTGGGGGCTGGCATGATATACAAGAAGAGTCTGAGGAAGTGGGGTTTGTTTAGCATGGAGAGCAAAAGGTGAAGAGGAACTCTCACTGCAACTACCTAGTGGGTACTAGAGAAGATGAAGCCAAAATTCTTTCAGCATAACAGAAGGACATGCAGCAATGATCACAAGCTGCAACAAGGGAGATCCCAATCAGATACTAGGAAGACTTTTTCACTAGCGAGGAGGTTGAATGTTGGAACAGGCTCTCCATAGAAGTTGGGAAACATCCATCCTTGAAGTTACTCAAAGCTTGAATGGAAGAAGTCTTGAGCGAAATGACCTATCTTTGCAGTTATTCTTACTGTGAATGAGGGTTGAGATAGATGCTCGCCTCAGTTTTCTCCCAACCTAAACTGCCTTATCAGTCTGTATTTTATAATCAAATGCTAAGTTCACTATTCAAACACAAGCTTCATTTGTGCAGTCTTTAAAGACTGCTGAGCCAGCATCCACAACAATATTAACATTTATAGAGCCATGCTTAGACATCTTAAATATAACCCAAGTCTCTAGACCCAATATTTCCCATTAGCTGCATCTCCATTTTCAGAGTCACTTCTGTGAATAAGGTATAATCTGGCTAAATCTATTAGTCTTTTTTTAAATTTTATTATAACAATTCACTAGGTTTCACCTTACACCAGTGCTTACCCAACTTCAGTACTTTCCATTCACATCAACACACTCTTTATTAATTGACTGAGAGCATATTTTCTTCAGGTGAACTTCAATTGACAAACATATTTTTCAGAATTCTCTCATACTGGGAATATCAGCTTCATGAGGTATTTTATTTTTCTCTAAAGAGAGGCAAATGTTTCTGAAGATCGACAGGTTAAATGGAAAATTGAGTGAATTAGCACCAGCTTTAGAGAGCTAGAATTCCAGCTGCTTTTCACAGAATTACCCACAATTTCTTGCCTTTTCAGCTCATTATTTCTTGTACCATTCTGTTGTCATTGCACAAAAGGAAGAAAAATTACCTGGCTGAGTGATAAAAGAGTAAAGTTAATGAAAGAAAAAGGATGTGTAGGTTATTTCTGCATGATCAATTGCAGTCAAATTCCTAAAAGGATGCTATAAAATGAATCAAAAATAGCAAATGCAAGTATCAAAATCCAGACTCAAATTTATCCAAATGTTTGAATCATATCCAGGATTTAGGGATGTTTCTGGTACAAAGCCATATATTTATTTAAAAAACATTCCTTCATTTCTTGCATGAATGTAACTCTGGACCCAGTGCTGTATTTCTTATTCAAAAAAAAAAAAAGAGAAATATCTGAGTTCAGTGAAAAAAATATGCATGGATGTAAGAATCCAAATTTTTTTATTATTAGATTTGGCTGACCTGAAAAAAAATGTTTAGAGGTAGCAGTAAAAATATGAAAGATATAAAAATAAAAAATGTTACCAGCTAAAGGAAGATCACTTTGCAACCATTCTTGATTGCTGAGTATAAAATGAAATAGTTGAGTGTATAGCTTCTTTAAATCTCTGTGCAGAAGTCCAATCTGGCTTTAGAATGTGAAAAAGACATATGTGAATATAATCTGGATTGCTTTTAATCTTAGATAGATTTTAAAATGATATTTATGATTTAGAAAATATTTTCCAAATTTATTAGGTTCACTACTTTTCCCTAGGTTTATAAAATGATTTATCTCGCTGAAAGACTCTAGCATGAGAAGTCTACTCTTGTTGTCAGATGCTAGAATAAGCAGTAACTAGATTACTCTCATTTATGAAGATATATTAAAATCTTCAGACTATTTTGTGTTTTATTCTGCTTCTCCTTTGGTGAAATGTAAAAGTGGGTTGTAGTAGCAAAACAATGCAGCCAGCCAATATCCTAAACTTTAACATAGTTTAATGCTTATTATTTTTTGTGACCTAAGTCTAGATCTGTGTTTTTTTGTGTAGGCCAGTGTGCCATTAATGTATTTCAGATGGGTAGGTAACATATTTGATTGATTTTAATTAAACTGAAACTGAGAGTAGCTACCTTGCAAGACAAATGACAAGATATTTGCACTTGTGAAGGCTTTAGGGGCAATCCACAGCCTACTAACACCACAATCATTTGTAGCATCTGTAAAGTGCTATACAAACAGCCAAAAATACTACCAGGAAAAGGTTTTCAATGTGGGCAGGAGGAGCACAAAATCCTCCAAATGGATCAGATTCTCATTCTGAACACTCTTACACCTGCTGGGACAAATGCTCCTCTCATGTCTGCTTCTGCAGCCTTATTATCCTCCCTTGCCCCATTATACTTAAACAAACTGAAGAAAAAATGGGAAGTAAAATGAGCATCTAAGCAAAACTATTTCTATGGATTTGCCACAGGTCTCATATTAAATTATTTTCTGGAGGATGCTGCAGCTGCTACCTAGAAGATCAATCACTTGACTTTCATTAGATTTGACAGCTATAAATGCTTCTAGATGCAGAGCCTGGCAGGCTTAGATTAGTTGCCTTGCAAGTGAAACATCACACATCTGTGTAAGCTTAGCATAATTGGCCCAGGCAGCATCTACAGAGAGCTGAGAGGAAAATATCTCACATTTTGGTAAATATTAAATTTGAAAAAGAAAAGAAGAAATAAACAATTAAATCTTGGAAAGTAAATACAAATATCTAAGTTATTTCTCCTGGGGCAACAGAATGAAGACATTGGGGTGTGATCAGACTCAAAAATCCTTGCTATCAGAAGTTATTTTGCTGGAATTTGTCCGTTTATTTAGAGATGGGACATTGCTTGTTTTCTCACTGCTCTCATATATAGTAAAACCCATTTGAAACACCTATTGACTGACTGTTTCAGGCAGATTTCCAAAGCAAAGCCTTCTTGTACGACCTGAATATAAATCTGTTGTATTTTATTTATTTATTTATCCACCTATTTATTTAATCCTATTTAATAAGCAGTCTCAGGCAGTCCCTTTCATGCCTAGACCAAATGGGCTAAGTTCTCTTTCCACAGTGTAACATACACCCACTCCACAATCATTAGAAGCACACAGATCTCCTGAGACAAACCTCTGTAGTAACCTGGAATATCTTTGTTACACATCACACTTGGCAATCCCCAGTCTTGCAGAATTCCCTTTGAAATAGGTGGCAGTGATGAAGGATCAATCACATGGTGTGGACTACCAAGCATCATTGTGTGTGGGGGAGAGGAGTATAATTTCTGATAGAAATCTCCCAAATTTCCAGCAACTAAGACTGGGGTAATAATTAGGATTGCAGTAAGAAAAAATATATATTTATTGAAAAGATTTTTTAAATTCTTAGGACTCTTATATGTTTTTGTCTGGAAAAAAAAATGCAGACTCCAGTCATTTGCTTGCCAGCAGCTGGAACAGGCATCACATTCACTCCAACACTGACAAACGTGGACTCTCTTCTTTAACTGTGTGCAACACGGTCTGCTACTCCCAGTCCAGGCATTTACATTATATATTAAATTGGATACTCTGTTACCTTCTGAGCACATTGATATTTCAATATCAATGAAAAGGACTATTTAGGTTTTGACGAAATGGTGTTTTCTATCAGAAAAAAAGTCTTATTTATGTAGCTGGCTCCATTGACATCTCCAGCAGTTTTGTTTAATCACTTTACTTAACAATATCCCCAACTGTGACAGGTATGCGCTCACAAGATGTGGCACAAATGGTATCCAAAGTGCTTTGTAAGCTCTGCGAGAAATTAGAGAAATTAGTATTTTTGCCATTATCTAATCAATCTCTGCAAAAACCTGCAGGAAATCAGGAGATTTTTTTTTCCTCCGGTAGTCATTGCAGAAGGTGAGCTGGGGACTGAGCCTATTAAGCAACCGATAGAAGTCACCTTGCTAAGTGACCCTTCTTGCACACTGCAGCTAGCAGGTTATTGCAGCACATTAAATCATTAAATGCTCCCACATTTCTCCTTCTGCTGACTCTGGCTCTCTTTTGGTCTATCCACTGACCAAACAGAAGAAAGCATCCCGACAGTGATGGAGGTATTAGGGAGGGATATAGGAAATCAAGCAAAAAAGTGACTAGAAGAACAACACAGAAAAGCATTCCTAGTAGAGGTGGCTGCAAAGAGAATGTTTCTATTTCACTTCTGTAAACAGATGTGAAATAAAAAAATATAATATATAGAATTATTATATAATAATGGGGAAAGAGGATAACCTGAGGGATACTATGAGGCAGAACCAGCCTAATTTAATAGATAGATCACATTGAAGAGCAGTAAATCTGGATTTAGCATCAATCTCTGCCACTCATGTAAGCATTTTTCCCCACATATGGTATCTTTCTGAAATCACTATGGTTATAACATTGCAGCAGGTAACGCCATGGGAGTCCAAATGCAACTGGAGCTGCTATGTACAGCTGTGATATATTAATGACATGAGCCAGCAGAAAGTTCAGGAGATGTGCATGGAAAATCAGAGCAGACAGAGGCAGGCGGGAGGACTGCCTGTGGTAGGCAGCAGGCTCACAGGACTTGCAAAATGCCCTGAAAATGAAAAATCAGACATTTGCTCAGCTCTAGCCATTGGGGAGTAGAAGGGCAGTGATACAAGGGAAGACAGACATGTGATTCCTGTGACTGCTGCTGAAATGCGTACAGCAAAGTCCCCGCTGGGAGCTCCAGCAGCTGGGTCTAACAACAGGGATAATTTACTCTGTCTGTTTGCGTGTGCTCCTGCTTGGTTGACCTGCAAGAAATTTCTAATTGAAACATCATCTCTCTAAGTGGATGGAATACTTTGTGGATACAAAAAAATGTCACATGTGTTATTATTCATGCCAAATCACTACTGGGAGGTAAGCCGCTGCAAGCAAAGGAATTACAACAGGGAGGAATTAGCTCTGTAGTAGCCCAAGTGACTACTTGTACAGCTGCTTCAGGTAGCTGCACGTTATGTAGCATTCCATGTTTAACAGGGGTGGTGGTATTATACTGAAGAAGGAAAGGAAAAGACGGACAGTTTAACTGTAATTATGGCCAATGTTTTGTTACTTCTCTCTAACCAAAGTACTTTGGCATTTTTTATCTATTAAAAAAAATTAAACCAAGAAAAGAAAACAAGATCAATCTTTGCATTCTCAAACCACCCTCCTAGGACAACCATCAGTTTCGGGATCACAGCCCTCGGGCTCTGTTTTTCAGTTGTTGAGGTGAACATCAGTTTGTCAGAAGAAAGCAAAAATTTGTATTCAAGTGAAAGGATAGTAGATCTTAACATTTATCAAAACATTAATCTCAGTTTATAACTTTTATGCAGCCTTTGAAAGGAGGGAAAATGTCCCTCCAGCAATATTTTTCCATGGGCACACCTAATGGAGATAATATTTTAATGATATATGTTATTGATCCTGTACATATATTATTGACCATGATCCAGGAAAGAAAAAGAAATTTGCATATTCATACTGATTACAAAGTGATCTAAATGTAATAAAGAAATATTGTTCCTTGAAGAGAAAACCTTGGCAGCAGGCCCACGCCTTACAGCTACCCCTTCCACTCATTTTTTCACATGACTTTGTGCAGAAACAAACACATAGCTTATACTACAGAGCATTAACAGCGTCAGTCTTAAAGAATAAATATCCCACTTGCAAAACCAGTGAGGATATGAAGAGGGTGAAGTACAGAAAATTACATCCCGAGCAAGAAGCAGGGAAGAGCTTTCTAGTTTTATCAACCATTTCTGAGTAGTTGTACATTACATATCACTGTAAAGCGATTTTGATAATATACCAGTGATACTCCGTAGCTATTAATCAATGGCACTTAGCAAAGCACTATACAGATTTTTCTAAGAAGTCACTGCTGCAGTGTGGAATGACCAACCCATGACCTAGGAATAAGGATAAATACATAGTGAACTCTCACACAATGATAAGAGAGGCTTTACAAGTGCAGGTTCAGGGTGAAGTCAGTGGTCTCAGAGCTGTAAAGAGCCACTAGGACTGGGCAAGGATTCATCGCATTGAGAGTGAAAAGAGAGATTTAGTAGGTAGAAAGATAGAAAATCCATGTTAAAAGGAAAATAAAAGAAAGTGGGGAGAAGTTATTCAAAAGTCAGTATGTTCTTTATGGGTCATGTTTCTTCTGCCTTTATGCCAATATAATCATACAAGTCCCAGTTACTACAAAATGATGCAAAGCCTCACCAAGTCATTTTTCCTTTGGGATTCCCATAGGAATTTGGGGAAGAACTACATTCTTCCCAAAGAAAAACAGAAAACCAATATTTTAATTTGAGATAGTATTACAAAGTTTTCAAAGCAAGTTGAAGGAGGAGAAGCAAATTACAGCTCTATAAAATAATATCCTCTGCCTGTTTTGGAGGCATTTGATATTCTGCTACAGTTACCATTTCTTTAATCCATGTATCGGAGCAGTAATGATAATATATCCTGATTTAGGCTCCATCTGCTATTTGAAAGTGAGAAATGGCTTTTGGCAAACTGAAGTAAGTTACAGGCTGCCTCAAATTTTAGGGCATTGGCTTTAAATTTATTCTTATAAAACCCATCCCTCTATGGCGTCACTGTAGATAAATCTTTTCTGACCTAAATAGAGCGCTCATAACTCCACCCAGCTTTGATCACACAGTGATGGCCTCCCTCCACCTTGTATTCATCTTTACCTTGGGCAAGTTCATCTTTATATTGGCAAGCCAACCTTCTCCCTCTTAAGACAGGATAAATTTCACACCAGGAAATGCGCCAACTCGATATCTGCTCAGCCAACTGGGTGCTACCTGCTCCTTATGTATCCACACTGCATTTAATTCCCTGCACAGCTTTCCCTGTAACATACAGGTCGGCAGAAAAATTTATCTGCTTGCTCAGCACAGAGACCAGGAGAAGACTGGCCGTACACGGGGCTTACTGTGCAGCACAGCCATCTCACAGACACTGATATCCTCTGAGGCTCAGGACATATTTGTACTGGAAGAGGACATAGCTGTTGCCTTGTATTATATCTAAGCAAGCGCCTGCTTGCAGCCCCGTGCTTCTACCAAGTTTCCTTCAGGGCTAACTTGCACTGGAGTAATGCCACTAATTGGCACCAGCTGAAAGAGGAAAGCGGAATGAGGATCAGGGCCACTTAATTATTGTATCTGAGGTCCAGAGGCACAAATGTACCTAGATTGCCCTAGAATCTGCAAGATATAACCATTTCTTAAGCTATCTGTCTCTAAGAAATACCTCTATCTGGAAGCAAGATCTAAGCTAATGAGATCAGGCACAAGTGAAAAAAACATTTTCTCTGACTTTTGCCCACTGGCAAAAATTGTGGAGGCTGAACTTTCTCAAACAGTATCTTGCCATGGCTACTACCAACATCAAAGCTTATTGTTTTTCTGAGATATAGATTTTTTATCCCTACAAGTATTCCCTAGCCACCCACACAGCAAATTTACACATTAACAGTGAGGCTTCTAGCCTGAACTGTGAGGCATCCAGCGCATGGCAGAGCAGCTGGAAAGACTTCTGCTTCATACTTGTTTCCTGCAAAGAAAGAAATGCTACTTCGATACACTTAGGGTTTTAGCAGGACATCCGCTGGGCATTTAACCAATTCATTCAACTTCTCTGCTGTGTCATCCCAAAGGGAAACATTTCCTGCAGCAGATCACATGTTTTGAGTTAAAGCCCAAGACTCCTGAGTTTGGCTGTTGACTCATTGGGTGACCACAGGCAGTCAGGGAGGTGACCATGACCTTCCCTCTCTTTGGAAAGCAGATATGAATACGGATATTTTTTCCTCTTTTTTTTTTTTTGGTTTGTTTTTAAACTGGTCAATTTGACAGAGACATTGCACAAACATCACACATGTGCGATTGTGTTCGATAATTTATTTGAAAAATTTAATATCACCTTTCTGCAAAGTTGTCAAAACGGGTATTGGGGAGTTCCTCCCATATGCTAGGGAGGAAAAACATTGTACATTAAGAACGAGCTTTAACTATGCTCTATTGTAGAAATCTGAAGAGAGCTCAGAGGAAACAGGAAGGACTTGCTGAAATGGTGGTGACAGTGGAAGAACTGGACATAGATTGGATTGGGCTGGACTGAATTGGATTGGGCACAAATCCATAAGAATTCTGACTTCAGTAGTTCTGTTGCTCAGTTGCATGTTTGTTTTAACTTGCTGACTTCTAAGTGAAGAGATGGCATTGATAAGGACAAAGACAATTAAATTAATTATGTAATGCCCTGGTAGTATTACAGCACTCATTTGCTTTTGATGAAAATTAATTCTCTGCAAATGACAGTAAAACACTCTTCCACATTATTATAAAATAATCTCTTAGTTCAAGAATTGTTTCCTTTGTCTTTTCCTTGACTCGTGTAAAATCCATGAGGATTTTTTTCCTTGCTCCTCTGTCCGAATAATTAGTTAATGACATGATTTTTACCATGCATGAAAAGAAATGGTCTTATGCTTAAAGCATAATGGTTTCTAAGAGGACCTCTGTTTTCAGTTCCTAAACTGTTTCAGACATTGCAACGTTTGGGAATATAGTGAATAGCAGTTAAAAGAAAATCTTGACAATTACTTGTGTTCTTTTAATAAAACAACTGCACATTTAGTTTTATATTTTGTAATTCTGTATTTATGAAAGCAAATTTTGACTCTTTAAGACCTTCTTTAAAAAGAGGCATCCCAGGTGCCTTGTAGGGTTGTGATTGGTTGCTTAAGTCACATTATGTCTGTTCCAAAGCTAAAGGAACATAACTTCACTATTCAAGAGATTTCTCACATGAATGTGCTTTGAAACTTTTAGTTAGCTTTTTGCAAATATATCTTTTCCAATTGAAAATTATTGATTTGCTAGGAATTCTGTCAGGAATTTTATTTTATTCTTTCATTTCTTCAGGTCCATAGAAGATATTCCTCACATCTGCCTTGTACCCCATCTTTTATCAAGATAATTCATAACTTGGATCATTTTGTCCAGCCACCTCTTGCATCCAGGATGCAAGAGCTACAGAAACCTGGCATTACCACCACCTACCATAATGGAAGAATGGAAATCAGTGGCATACACCTTTCTTAAATAAAACTGTATTCCTTCAGAAGTTAGATAGTGTACTAAAGGGAGTAAGAATGATTAAGAATGATGAGAAGTAAGCAGCAAGCCTTTCACAAAACAAGAATCATCATCTTCTTTAGGATAGAGAGTGAAAGATCCCATAGAGGAAAACAACTACCTACAGAGTTCGAGAGCCTGAAACCCTGACAGCATTGCTTACTGTAAGTGAAATCAAACACAGACAGTATCTATATCCCATCAAGTATTCTGTGAGACGATGGAGAGTCTTGTAGAAATCTTGATATTAGCTGTTAAGCCAAAAGAAATTAGAGGAGATACAGGATAAAAAAGCGAAGTATGTAAGAACTAGAAAAAATATGTTTCCTCATGAATTGACTTGATGTCTCTTGACACAACATGACATCAGCATGTCACTGGCTTCTGAAGCACTTTGTAACACTGCCTGTATGTTAATTAATGTATATTCTGTAAAGAATCTTATTCCTCCCCAAGAGTGAAAAATGAACTAGGTTAAGGGCAAATCCTGCATTAAATCTGAAGAGTAAAGACCAATTCTGGACTAGATTCATTTATGGGCATAAATCTTGGGCTTTCATCTTGTAATGACAATGTGAAATAATCTTCTGTCAGTGTATGATTTAAAGAACAAAAACAAACTTAACCTGAAAAAGAAGGAAGCACTGAAGTGAGGAGTGTGGGCAACTTATCTGGACTAGGTTCCATAAAATCTGAAGTCCATCTCCATCTTTGCCATGACCTTCCTAAAGGATTTATTATCTATATCCAAAAAGATGTATATTTATTATTATTATTACTCTTTAAGATATGCTTTGTCATTCCCTCAGCATACTCTTGCACACTCCATCTGCTAAATGTGTTACTATGTGTCAGCATTAGTAAGGTAGGACATATTTCTTATTATAAAGATAAGTTAATGCTGTGCAACATAGTTACTAATTCACCACATGACAATATATTTTGTATATTTGTATATATATAAATATATGTGTCTGTTGAGTAAGAAGTAATAACAGTAGCTGCTGCCTTCTGTAATGACAGGACCTCACTTCTTATATCATTGCAGAACTAGCATAAATACAGTATCAGGCCACGTGGGAGATACCACATCACTGGGAACTAAATAGAACTGTTTTTTGTCTTTCCCACTCTACTGTTGCGGGGTGAAGAGTCTTTTCAGTGTTGCTGAAAGCTTTCTATATTTGCACTTCTATTCTTCACCGCCACCCAAAATTAATCCTCTGCTGTGGAAACCATCTGTCTCACTGAGAAGATGGAAACGACCTAATTCTGTGGAGGTGGAGAGACTAGGTTTCTTTACATGAATATATTACATTTCATTTCACCAAAGAGAAACACACAATGATTCTGGAAGCTACCTTATTAAGGAAGGTTTTAAAAACATTACTGTAAGATGAAAAACCTATAATTCCATGGAAAGGGAGATCATTTTTAAAATATTAGGCTGCCATTTGATTTAATAGATATTTCTTCCCAGAAGAGTTGCATCACTTGCCTCGAATAGCCCAAACAATTATCTTCAGAATAGCTGTGGCTATCCCTATTTTTTAAAAATATATGTTCTTTGTCAGTATCATGCTATTTTAGTTCACTTATTGACATAAAAGTGTAGACTCTTCTCCAGTTAATATACATAATCATTTAAGATGTACACTACAAGCAGGACTAAAATGGGCAAGGGGATCTTTAAAGACAATTTGCTAAAAGTTATTCACTTTTACTTCTAAGAAAGTTTTAACTACTTTAGCACTTACTCCACAAAGCTATACAAAAAAAAAAAACCAAAACAAAAACCCTTCCAGAGGTAAGTTTCTCAAAATAGTAAGAAATTCATCAAGTATATTATACGATGAAAATGATTCAATTGATGCAAACTATTAGGTTCAAAGCAAGTGGCAAGGAAATCTAACTGCACATCAAAAACTTAGAAGACCAATGAGACAGATCAGCATTAAGCCAGAGAAGCCTAAATCAAAACAGAGGTGATTTTAATGACCACTCTATATTCTGGGTCCAAATTTTCTAATTTAGGTCTATCTTCATCTTCATTTACATGTACATCTTCTATATCTGTAAAGATTTCCCTGAACAAAACCACAGATTCAAATTTGGAGGAAGTAGACCCGTCCTCCTGCTTCTATGCTTTCAGTGCTTATAAAATTTGGACTACAGTGTAACTGCCCTTTTTTTGGCACCACAGAGGGGACAGCTGGGAACAGTTTATTAAAATACAATTACAAAGGCTATATCCATACGAGCTTGTTAGGTGAAGACAAGCTGTGCAGTGACTGATTTGGCTGAGCTCACAGCAGCAGCAAAGCATTTTTTCCATGGGAGAACAACACTTCATCAAAGGTACACAATTGTGCATGCCACGATTTATTAAAAGAAGAAAAGATTCTTTTCTTGCTTTCACAACTTTGTGAATATTTTTCAATGTTCTAAGCAAAATGAAGATACAAATCTTTAGAAACAGTATTTTGCTTAGTAGCACTGCTAGACAGTTTGTCCCTAGGTGATGACTTTTCCTGTATGGGATAACACTTCACTGATCAGGTGCCTTTAAAAATTTCTATTGTAACTTGTATTCTCAGAAGAAGCTGCTGCTGTACATTTCTTGCATTTATTTTAAATTTTGTCACACTTTGGATTATTTAATGTTGCTTTCATTGTTCACAAAAAAAGTAAAGAAATAAGTTATTCTACAAGAAAATTTAACCATTGTCCCAACTATCTCACAACCATGAGCCTTATTTTATGATACAGTATTATGGGAATCTCTCTTTTAGTTACTGGTCACAATGTTGAGATCAGCAGTTATACACTCTGACAGATAGGGGACAAATAACCAACTACAGAGAAAAGAGTTAAAGACAAAATCAAGACTTTTTTTTTCATCTACAACAACAGAACAACTTAGAACATTTCTTTCCAAACCCCACTGAAAGAACAAGAAGCCAAGGGATAGGTGCAGCTGCTGGCAGAGGGCAGGTCTAAGGAAGTTTTCCCGAGAGAACCTCTCCTATTCACTGCCTGCATTGCTTAGCCCACTTTGCTTTCCAGAGGTACCTTTCTGTTTCCTTGCCTTTCTTTAAGTTCACAAAACTTTAAATGGCCTCTGGCAACTTGGTTGAAACATAAGAGTATCTTTTGTTGAAGGCTAAAATGCATATTGGAATGCAATAGACACAATACATGTTACAATACCTATACATGTTACCATAGGTGTCCATATTTAGCAGGTATGGTGGTGATGGGTTTGCTGTGGGAGTTGTTGATCTTCAAGTTCTTTTCCAACCATAATGATTCTATGATTCTATGACTGCCTGTGGCCTCTGAAATTGTGTCTTCATGACCTTGCTCTACAAAGCAGAGGACAAGGGGGCAGTCAGCAGGGGCAGTCAAGCCTGGCTAGGGAAATATGGGGGATTTGAACATGTCAATACTGGTTTGTTTCTATCATTGCCTCTTCTGTCCTCCCATATGCAAACATGGATAGCTCACCTGCCCTGCTACTAGGGGATAGATGTAGGAGGCTTAGCAAGCATCTAAAATCACAGTCTGCAGGAATCTACAGAGTACAGAGCTAATTTTAAAAGCTCTTTAAGTGAACACAGGTTATAAAAATATCCAATATCCCTAAGTTAAAATTCATGTCAGAAATAGCTCTTTAGTAACACAGGCAAACATAGACACCAGCTGAAAGAAGTATTCCTCCTCACAATCTTAAAATCATGATAGGAGAGCTTTCTAAAAGATACATTTTAATTTGAGGATAGTTTTTTCAAAACTTGCCTAGCAGACAAGGTTATTTACGTCTATATCTGGAAATACTAGGGAAAAGTCTATGGTTGATGTCTTGCGACTAGTTCAGTAATCATTTATTTAAAAAAAAATAAAAATAAAACCCACGATATTCCTCCTTGTATCAGGTCATTTAATGAGATAAACATGTGAAGCTAGATGTTATGACTCCATATATTTTCCCAAGCCTCTGTCTTCTGTTTTTCTTCAGTAGAAGTGGGAAGTATAAGTTCCTTGATCTGGATTTTGGGAAAGAGACAGAGGAGAAAACATTTATCCCTATGGAATTCTAAGGAAATTTGGCCTCAGAAACTCAGAAACTTAAGGATTTTCTTTCTGGTGACCTTACCAGAGGCCACAAAATTTCCTCTTTATGTGGAAATTTCCATAAGCAGTTACACCGAAGAAGCAGGGCAGACTAATTTCTGTATCAGCAGAGGGGCCTTGACCATTCTGCATGAACTAGCCACATGACAACCGAGATAAGAAATGTTGTTATCTTTCCTATCAATACCTCTCCTTCAGAATGCCCTTCTGAATTTTGTTGTACATGATATACAAACTGCACAAGGTCGAAGGACTTCATCCTCAAGTAGAAAACTGGGACATGAGGTTTAATGTATGAGAAAAGCTGTGCTGCACTGTAGGTGCTGCGCAGATACAAAAGCAATGTGCTTGCAAATCCCTGCTGTCCTACAGCTACAGAGAAGCAAACTATCTTTTTCTGTTTCCATCTGCTGTGTATAACTCAAGTCGTAAAAATCTATCTGCTGTCCCTACTGAATTGTAATTTTCAAGTTGAAGTTTCTTTCAATTCTTAGAAAAAAATATCAATATTATTTCCAGACTGGTGGCAAAAATTAATATAGCACATTCCTCTTGGATTCCCATGGTTGTTTCTAAGAACTTCTATTTCTTTATTTCACTAGATATGTGGTACTCCTTCAGGTCTGTGTAAGTCTAAACTAAAATAGAAAGTACGTCAGGGTTATCCTACTGATGACTGTCACATAACAGGCACACATAAACCTTTCCTAGATCCATAAATAATGTGTTTTTCCTCTTCAGGAGGTCAAGCCACTGCTATGCACTCCCTGTGTTAGGTGAAAAAGGAATCTGAACATGAGATAACTGGAAGGGAGAGAGATGAGGCAGAACAAACTAAAAGAAATTCTGAAGAAAAGGAGGCTGACCTGTTAGGAATCTTTGTATTTTTCAGAGTAGCATAGAAACCCATTGTCGACAACAAACAAGCACCGTAAATTAGGATCCTAAGACCACAGAAGATTCTTCAGAAAAATTAAGTTAATGCTACCTGCGACTTAGATAATAACATATGGGATATCCAGATTTCCCGTGCGCTTTCAGTTCAGTATTTTCTCCTTCTGGCCTTCCAGTAGTAACCTTTCATGCAACACTACTGTACATTGTTAATCAGATATTTTACTCTGTCTTCATGATGAACAAGAAGTTTACAGTGCTCTGATTTTTTTTTTAAGATGCAGAATTCTCCTCAAGTCTGATTTTGATCGGTGACCGTCTTCTCTGTTTTTTTTTTCTTTTTTTTTTTTTTCTCAGAAGAAGTAACCTTAGACATTTTATTTCATGGAGGGTTTTTCCTCATTATTGACAGGCTCTTTCACTCCATAACCTGACAAGTTGGATAGCTGGAGAAGACTAATTGAAAACCAGCCAAGAAGAATTCTGTATGGGAAGGCATCCACTGCCACAGGAAGAAAAGGAGCCAGCAGGAGAAAGGCCGGCTTGTTTTGTGATAAAGACCTATTTATATTCTAAAGTACACTTTGGCCTGAATATTTGGAAAGCTATAATTTTCTGTAAGGGAGAAATTTGAAGAAGAATGATCTGTACTATCCCTAGCTTCAAATATGAGTTCTTGTACCAAGCTACTCTCATTCAAAAAGCAAAAAAACAAACAAACAAACAAAGAGTTTTCACTTTCAGAAACAATGCTTAGGAGTAATCAAAAAAGTATTTTAATGTTTCAGTTTCAGTAAGTGCTGAGAAATAAAGCTTATTTATATTTTGAACTGTCCTTTACAATAATATGCACACTGAATAAGGTCTATGACTCCCAGAAATCATAGGAACAGCCTCCATACCTATCTAATGCTCTATATTTCTGACTTCCACCTTTCCCATCTGACTAACAATTCAGGAGAGTCAGTACAATTAAAATCTGAACGTAATTTGTGCATAAGGATGCAGCTGCTGTAACTAACAGACAGATCTTCAATAAAAAAAAGCCGGGAAATCACAACACTCCCATGGAGGGGGGCTTCATCCACAGTGTTTATCAGTTTGTATCATTTGCAGCACCTACAAATATTATAAAAATCAGAAATAAAAAGATAAATATTCTTTTGCCAAGTAAACTTTACCTTACTTGCATTGCAAAACTTTACAATAGACATTTTTTTTGCTTCCTTCAAGACTACATCCCGGGTCCAGCCAGTCTGGGCTCTGACACTGGCTCATGACGAACATGAATTCATTCACTTTTCATTGACCCATTTTCTGTCCTTCAAGCTGCTGTAAATCCAAGGGCATTCAAAGCATCTCTTGAGATATACTTTTTCCTGGATCTGCTCCAGCTGCCTTGTTCTTCCTACCACCTATTTTTCTAAACTATTTATTTCAATTTCTGAACAGCTCATATCTGACACCTAAAAAGGACCAGTAAAGCCGTTTAAAAGGGATATAGTTGTGTCAAGGCATTTTAAGCTCATAGGTCAAAGATTTACACAAAATAAACCCAAACTCACAAGTTTCGTCTTATTGCTATATCACCTGGTCATTTACTTACATTGAGAGTGCTTATTTTGACATTTGAAGCATGGAGTTGTTATATCAGGACACTATTCTTCAGCAATCTGAAGAATAGATTCTTCAGCAATTTGAAGAATCTCCCATAACCAGGAAAAAAATAACAACAACTTGTGTCAAAATTAGGTCGCAAGGCATTTCCATTTCTCTAAGGATGCTGTCTGCATGAAGTCAATAGCTGTGCCATTTACAGCTGGAAGTGCTGAAGGGAGAAAAAAAAATGTAATGCTTTAATAGCTGCCACTGATGTGGGCTGTTATGAACTATTTTAGCTGCTTGTTGTACTGCAGAAGTGGTCATTTTCTGTGAGAAACCACAGTGCCCAGAGCTTCAGAAAAATATGTTCAATCATTATGAATAAAGTCCAGATGTACCATGGGGTCTCCATTGGACAGAATTTGTTGCCCAGTGAATTGTTTTACAGCAGGGTCCTGATGGGTCCAAAACCTATAAATGAACCATTTTTAGCTACTTTCATTTCTCAGGAGTTTTTAATTGTAACAACAAATTCTTTAAATATTTGTCTTCAGTCACCTGAAGTCTCTCTGCCATTGCAGTTCCTTATATGATTTTTATTACTCACTCAAACTGCCATGTGTACTTCTTTCTACTTATAAATTGGGAGATATTTTTATTTTCAGAAGTGAACGAATTTGGGCTTGAGATTGGGATAATACTGTTGAGGACATCTGAGGATGTGAAAGTGTTGTGTTCTTCATTGACTATAGGCTCTCTTCTTTTTTACAGTATCACAGGTAGCATGGCTTTCATAAAATTAGGATAATAAAAAGATTAATCACAGTCATTATATCATCACATGAATGAGGGTGTAGTTTGAAATAATGCATCTAATTTTTTAATAAGACTGAAGGTACATGGCTAATTATGGGAGCTCAGTTGATGGATGGAGCCTTGATGAGTGACTTCATGCTTAAAAATAGATATGCAACTACATAGTAAATTTTAATCTCTTTTCTGCCACTAAGAAATATAACAAAAAAAAAGCCTTTTCAGGATCCTACAATTGAGCATCCAATAGTTTAGCTGAGTTCTGGTTATATACATGTCTGCCTGAAGTAATTTTTTATATATTGAAAGAAAATCACAGAGCAAGAGATTTTGCCATGGGCATGGTGTATAAAAACATAAAAACACTGACAAATTGTATTACCCCAGTTACTGCATTGCAAAATGTTATAGAGATATAAATGCAGCATTGGGTCATTCAGATACTTGCAGATCTATGAACCATTGAATAAACAGCTCTTCTCTAGCAGTGCGATGATACATAGACCTATCTGTCCTCAGACTAAGAATGAAAAATGCACATGCAAGGGAAACTGAAGCTTGACCTGGAAGGCTAATGCTTACCCTTTACTTAGCAAACCTATTTTACAGTATGTTAAGATGTAGTGCTGAAGTAACTCTCCTGAGGGAAGCACAGGGAAAGATGAAGGATTATGATCTTTTAAGAAGTCTGGATGGATTTTAAAGAATGTTGATGGAAAGTAATGATTTTGATAAAGCACTACATTTCAGATATTACTTATCTTTTCCATAGCCTCTAATGCATGAGCCCTGTCATATAATAAAATGATTGTAACTTTCTGGATTATGAAGTAAGTTGAATAATTCATATGAATGTCGCTGAGACATTTTTCCCACTAATTGTGGTGATTCAGTCCTATCTTCCTCTGACTTGGTATCAGGCAGTCATCATCTAATGGATTAAAATATACACCATCAAGTGAAATGGTGCTATTATAGGCTTTATTTTTTACCTAGGTTGAAACAAAATGTCTGTAAGCCTACCTGTCTAGCCCTTAATGTGTTAGGTTTACTGGCTAGCAAGTATTAGCTGAATCATATTGTCCTATCCTTTTGATATGTTACTTAAGATATGGAGTATCATTATTTATTACCTTTTATGAATCACAAGGGACACTGCTTTGTGGAAGGGCAAAGCATACACCAAATCCATAGGCAACCTTGGTAAAGAAATCTTTAGAAATACTTAAGTACCCACAGCCTCGGTTCAATTATTATATAGGGAAACTAGCAAAAGCAGAAGTCAGAAGATTTGATGAGGACTGCACAAAAAAAAAAAAAAATCAGACAAATGTGGAGAAATAACACTCCAAGTCTTTAATTCCTCATCACGGGTAAATAATGGAGCTTTTAGTTTGCCAACTTTTCTGCCTCAGACATGCTATCAATCTAAATGTACTGAGCAGCACTCTACCTCTTACACTAAACAAGGAGGCCAATCTTAGAAAAAGACTGAATAAAGAAAGGTGAGATAAAAGGTGAGGCAGACCAAATGACAACATGACTGAGTTTCAGAGTTTCTTGCAATTAGGTTGGCTGCATTTTTAATGGTTGGGCATTTTCAATAGGCAGGTTGACATCTGGAAATATGTGCTGCTCAGTGTCAGATGACCAAGCTACTAATCTTTTTAAGCAGAGGAAAATTTTGCTTCAGCTATTCACTGATCGTTATTTTGGTGACTAATTACCTCTTCTCATATGACTGTTATTTTTTAACCTTTCTTGGCTGTCTGAAGCACTTAAAACTAGGAAAAAAAATGAAGTGGCAAAAAAGTGTTCTTTTCACACCAACCTTTTATATTTGGCCCTAGGAGGCTAAAATCTGGAGTTCAAAACCACATCTATCACATATGATCCAAAAAAATCATAAACAATAACAAAAATAAACAGTTGAATATTTGGCTCATTTTAATGGTCAAATCTCATTATCTTGAAGGTGAAGACATGATATGATAGCTGTCCATATTGTCCACACAATTGCAAACTATCTCCTCAAATTCAAAAATATCCAAAAGACCCCTCAAGCGTGCCACAGATGCATAAAATACATGGATCTCGACCCTAATAATAATCTGGTATAAATTACACAACAGTTATCTGACTTTTCCAAAATGCTGGACACTTGCATGCACAATCACTTTGAAAAGACTGGTCTAGTTAAAATTCAGGTCATTAATCTCAAGACCACGTAAAACTGCACTTGTTTTCATTAGCTTGCACAAGCTGTTGCCTTCCTTTCTGGCACAAGGCCATGAGAATACAGCAGTCACTTTATTTCATAGCATCAAAGGGATTAGCGTAATGGCCTGCACTACTTCAGTACCAAGCACTGAAGGAAAACGGTTATTCCCTTCAAAATCCTGTGTTTTTTGAAGCTTTTAAAAGAAACAGTTAAAGTCAGGGTTTCCCAAAGCCTTTTCCAGCTCGCTCCATGATGTAACTCTACTTACCGTTTATCATGCAAGCTTGGCATAGGAACAACATTGTTAAAAAGCTTGAATTAAAGCAGTGGGAGGACAGAGGGGAGTCCAAACCTTAACGAGCAGTAAACAAATGCCTCTTTTTAGCCTGAAATCTTGAAAATCATGAAAAGCTAGTGTGGTAAGAGTGCTGGGAGAGGGCTGACCCCAGTAGCTGGAATTACGGACCAGCAGCAGTTCCAGGTCTGCACATGAGATGCAGAAGTGGACTGAAGTAACTATCACTTGCATTGAAGGACAACATCTGGGGCATTGAGAAGTCGAATGACCCCTGCACCGTGGCCAATTTTTGAGGTCTTCAGACATCCTCAGTGCTGCACAAGGCAGGTCTGAAGGAGCTGATAAAATCTCCTTGGCCTTCTGGTGAATCTGTTCTTCTTGAAAAAAATAGGAAGCTCTCACATCTGTGTAAGAGGTGATCACATAATGCGGTTGTGTGGCTTTGGTTCAATTCTCTGTTATTCAAAGAACTTCCTTTGTTATTTTAGACAAATACCTGGACATATTTATAAAGCAAATTCGTGCATAGGCCCAAATGATCAACCTTCCTTCCACGTTCCTTTGCCTTCAGATCAGAGCACTATACAGTTCCCAGGAGAAAGTATGTCAGGAAAATATAATAAAGACTATGAGGTCTCTGATGAGGTGTTCAGCTTTCTCCCATGGAGATGGAGGCCAAACAAGTCCTTGGGATGACAGCATTCAGTAAGAGAGATGCTTTTCCCTTTTCCTTGTGTCTAGCTTTGTGTAGATTTTGCTTGATTGGTTTGGGCAGCATGGACTGTGCCAGGCATCCAGTAGAAGCGGCAGTGTTACCAGCATCCACATAGTTCATCCTTCCAGACAACAGGTTTGGTATGAGAAACTCCTCTGTCGGGTGGCCTCCTTTCTGCCCAGCAAATCTTCACTCCAATATGATTACCCAGAATATTTGCTGAATCTGGCCTTGGAGAAGCCTTTTTTTTCTGTACTCCAAGGCATGACTGTCAGAAGTTGAAAGCTAGTGAAGGGGAACTTAATAACTGCTCTCCAGGAATGAGAAAAAAAATCTCAGCAAGAAAAAGCCTGGAGGTCAGCTTGACATGCCTTTTATAAAGATAACTGTAGTCCTCAAACTACATTCTGCCTTCAACCTTTTATCTCCATCTCAACAGACTGCCTGGCATGACTTCTCATGTGTTAACTTTGCTTTTCCGAACAAAGCTCACTGGATCCCTCTTACATCCTGAGGGGGCAAATATCAGGGCATTTGAGTTCTTTCCAGGCAGCTATACAAACAACTTTGTATTTCATGGTTGAACTCTAAAGTTGAATAATTCCCAATGTTTTCTACTAATTTCTGTCTTTTTCTTTCCCTCTTCTTTTCTTGCTTTTCCTTCACTGCAACTTAAGTGAACTTCATCTCTCTGCAGACTTCTCCCAGTTGTGGGGAAGTTTAGAGTAGATGTAGCACTGAAAGAAGGATATTCAGTCTAGCTTTTCTTTACTTCAGGCTAAATGTTGTGAGCATCTCCGTTCACTACCACGTTTTATAATTCTAGCCATTAAGTTTTCAAATGGAAAAAAATAAGAATGTCTTCCAAGAAAGCAATAGAACTCATGCCTTCCCCTCACCTGACCCACTGTTCATGTTGGCAAACACAGAATGCATCTGAGCTGCTACAGTTAGGAAAACTGTTGAACACCAATAGTTTGGCCAATGCAGGACATTAGTTGCTACCTGTGACCCTCAATTTTACTGATTTTGAAAAGTTTCTTCTGCATGCATCATAGCAAGGTGTGATAGGATAAGTGTATAATTTTGCGGTGGCTGTTTCCATCCAGAGGGACCTGGACAGGCTGCAGAGTTGGGCAGAGAGGAACCTCATGAGGTTCAATAAGGACAAGTGCAGG